>VDFB02281301.1:209970-296100 GCA_007258455.2 Sequoia sempervirens
GTTCATCGAATGTAGACGTCGTTCGAATGTTGAGTGATGAAAACCTTGAAAAAATTTCTAAGGCATTGAGCCTTGGGCGCCAATCTTCTCCTGGGGCGCTTTTCCTTTCCAAACTTAGCCAATTTTCTTGAAATTTTCATCTTTTGCTTGAGTTTCATCCTCTGTTCAATCTCGATTTTTGGGAGCTCAATGAATGTTGTGATCCGGCAGAATGATCCATCGTGTAGCCTGATTATTTCTAAAGAGATCATCTGGAGACAACTTTGGCTAAAGACTTCATTTTGACCTCCAAAAGCTTGGGCACCCCTGGCTACCTGGGGTGCCCATGGCTTCCAGTGTTAGCCATTTTCTTGATATTCTTCAATTTCTATGTTTTCCTCACCTTTAGATGATTTTACGATTCTGTGAGCTAGATTGACCCGATCGGCTGACTGTCAGATTCAATGGATAGCTTGCCGAATTCTGAGAAGGGTCTTTTGGAGGTGATTTCTTTTGAAAACTGATTTCAAGACCTCAAATCCTTGGGCGCCCCTGGCTAACTGGGGCGCCTAAGCTTTCCAGAGTAAGTATATTTTTCCAACTTTTTGCTATCTTCTAATGAATTCTCATTTCTAGATGATCTGGAGCTCCGACGAACTGATGGTTGGACTCATTGGATAGCTCAGAGGATTCTGAAGGGGGTCCCCTGGAGATGATATCTCCTGAAAGTTGAATCTTGGGGGTCAAAAGCCTGGGCACCCCTAGCTAGCTAGGGCGCCCAACTCCTCCAGAGTTAGAATTTTTACTAAGTCTTTCATCCTTGCTTTTGGCTTTTGATATTTTTCATGGTTTTACTCCTCCGATCAGTCCTGATATTTGATGATTGGTAACTCTAATTGACACGTCGTTGATTGTGTTGGAAAGCTTGACTAAATCTGAAGAAAAGTTACTGGGGGTGATAAACTCTAATTTCATCATTTAGGCACTCAAAAGCTTGGGCAACCCTGGCTACTTGGGGCGCCCATAATTACCAGACTTAGTCATTCTTGCTTGATTTTCAACCTTCAACTTTGACCTTCCAAGTTCTGTCCTCTGTTTGATCTCTAGCTGTGGGTGACTGATGAATCTGACGATCAAGATGAGACATACACTGGATAGCTGGCAGAATTCTGGAGTCAATGAGCATATTTGCAAACCTTAACTGCTGAGTTTGAGCCTCCAAAAGGCTGGGCACCCCTGGCCACCTGGGGCGCCCAGAGTTCCCAGACTTAGAATATTTTCTGATGATTTTGAGATTTGCATTCTGCTACTTTGTTGAGTCCTCTATGTTTGATCTTCAATTGTGAATGACTGGTTGGTCTAATGACTGTGCTGATAGATTCACCACGGAGCTGGGGAGATTTTGAACAGGATGTCCTAGAGGCACAGAACCCTAACTCTGACATCTGATGCCTTGAAATCATGGGCGCCCCTGGCCACCTGGGGCGCCTATAGTCTCCAGAGATAGTTTTTATTTCTCATTTTTCACTTTCCTCCTTGTTCCTCGTGCTCGCCATTGCCTCGCTCACTGGAGATGAAAAAATTTCTAAGGCAAGAGCATCTAGGCGCCTAGACTGAGCTGGGGCGCCTGGAGTCTCCAGACTTAGTCAAAATTTGGCATTTTTTCAACTTTCACAGCTTCCTTTTCTCCATTCTTCATTCTGCGTGCACGTCCAATATTTGAATGTTTGAATCTGACACCTGGCAACTAACTGGCCTCCATTAATGGCTTCAGAGTTCCCAAAATGCTTTTTGAAATTTAAAAAGAAGAATAGACCCACTAAGGCAAAACTGATCGTTTTGTGATTCTGACTGCACCAGCCTGATGAAGAAGTATTTTTGACCAATCAAAATCAATTTGAACCCTAACAAACAAACTTTCTATTTTTAGAAAATTTTGCCAACATCCGTTTTGAAAGAAACTCAGAAAAACCCAGAAAAAGTTTCTATTTTTAGAAAGTTTCTAAAAATAGCAATTTTCCTAAAAAGTAGGGCTGAAAAACTAAGATCTGGGTTTTGTAGACTTGGTCACTCTGAGCAGACCCAGATTGTCAGATTTTGAAAATTTCAAATTTTTGCCCCTCATGCAAGACGTGTAAACCCCAATTTTGACCTTTTTTGACAATTTTGACAAGACTTTTACTCATTTCTTCAAAATGCCTAAGTGTAGCAAAAATTTTAATTTGGGGTACAACATATCTATATAGAGAGAGAGAGACTCATAAATACCTCATAGGTGGTGGACACATGCAATTATATATATAATATATTATTTACAATTATCCACTAATGATGCTTGCAGCAATTATTGAACCTTATAAGTAAGCCTTATGAGTAGTAATGACTCTATTCACTCACTATGATGTTAAATAGTATAATAAGATTCCATCTATAGGATCTTGAAAGACGTTTAATATCTAAAGAACTTATGAAATATATTATGGATGAATCTGTTGGTTGAAAATTTTGTATTCTTGTGAAAGCATACAAAATTGTGGTTTCAACCACAGCACGTGAGATTAAACTCTCCTAATTAAGGGAAGGCTCCCCCTTTAACTAAATAAAACTAAATGGGTAGGACAGCAATCGTTCCTCTTATTTCAGGAAAGATTATGTTCTTTTCTCTTCTTAGAAAAGAAATAGTAAAAGTTAATAAAACTTATTACAGCAGCTATGCAGTGAAATCAAGAAAGAGGAAATAAAGTTTCCTGAAAGCACAAAGACTTCCGTTACTTCCTCCGGGACGGGAAAACAACCAATAAACACAAAGTCTTGAAGAATGAGATCCTATCTACCCTTTTCAGAAGGATTACTTAATGAAAATATACAACATAAAACAGCACAAAGTCTGTAACTACGATGTATCTTTTGATTACTCTAAATGAGAACTACTACGAGTACAAAGTCTCACAATTCTTCTCAATTTCTAATACTAACTACAAATTCAATCTTCACATTTACAGCACAAAGACTGCAGATATTTAAATTGAATCTCTCTTTAGCAATATTCCACAATTCTCAAGTAGTTACAAAATGATGCTCCAAAATGACATAAGAACATGAAGGATGCAAAATAGGAATTCAACTCAAAGTCTGAAATTCCAACTTCTTGATATTACTTGAAAATTCACAATTATCAACTATAAAGCTCAAAGACTTTATGAGTACAAAATTCTGCAGAGTTTTCTTGCTTGCTAAAAAGATAAAAGATTACAATAGACCCTCTCAAGTATTTATAGGAGAGAGGTCTGGAGAAAAAGGTGGGAGGATCTCAACAAACTTGAGAAAATCTCTCAACCGATAACTAATTGCAATTGACTTATTCAAAATTACAATCCAAATTGTGATTTGGTTTGTAAGAACTTACATGTAATTACATTTTCCAAAACTGCAAGGAAAGAACACTTGCAATTGCAAAACTTGTTTTTACATATACTTTGTCGAAAGTAAAATACATAATTGAAATTATTTTAAGTGTCCAAGACACGACACTAACTACATCATCCTTCATCTACGATGATCTTCATGCTGCTTCAGGATTTTAGAACTTGAAGTATTCAGGATTGGTGAAGAGATCTCGAACTTGGAACGAGAATTTGCATTCTTAATGATCTTTGTGTCCTTGGCGAACTTCAACCTTATCACAGGCTTGGAGTAGTACCATTTCTTTAGGAAGTTCTTCTCTTCGTTGCGTCCTTTTTCCATGCTTGATTTACTTTGTCCCTAGATGGTTTCATGACGATTATTGATCTTCGAGCTGCTCCATGAATTACTGTTGTATCTCTTCTTCTTTTCTAGAAAATGGTAATGAGATGGAATGAAATGTGAATGTGAAATGAAATGAGATGAAGGTCAAATGAAATGGAATGAATGAAGGGCGAATGAAAATGTATGGCGAATGAAAGATAAATGAATGAAAGGTGTATGAAGTGGAAAAACGCATTTTCAGCCATACACGTTTTTTATAATATGCAATCTCAATCTCCATAGAAAGGCAACCCAAGAACAAAATATTTAAAGCAAAAAAAAAACAGAAAAATAAAAAGAAACAAAGAAAATACCCGTAACAAGAGTTTACAAACCAAAATAAAGAAAAATAAATAAATAAATAAAACCCTAGGCGCCTTGAACAAACTCAAATCTGCAAAAATGGGGAATTTAATAAAGTTGCAGACCTTGCCAAGTGTTCTTCATGCCAAAATCTCTTCAATCGGGGTACATATGAGCAAGAGCAAGCTACAAAATTCACAAAAACACTTGCAAAACTCATTTCGGGTTTTTAGAGACTCATTGCAATTTTACATTTTGTCAAATAGAAGAAGTCGGACCTTTTAGCTCATTTCGCAATTTCATTTCAATAAAAATAGGTATTTTTAGACAACTTAAGCAAAATCGGAACTTTTGGAAGTTTTAGCAATTTTGCATTTTTGCAATTTTACATAAGGCAGTCGGGATTTTTTGGACATTCAGCAATTTTCGGGATTTTTTGGACATTTAGCAATTTTCGGGATTTTTTGGACATTCAGCAATTTTCGGGATTTTTTGGACACTTAGCAATTTTGCTCTTAGGCTTAAATTTCCCTATTCTGCTGAGTTGCCTAAAAAACCCGAAATTGGTCAAAAAGACACTTAAAATGACTCAGAATTTCACGAAAACGGACGAGAGTGAGTGAAAAATGTTAGCCAAAAGGAGTATAGACCCAAAACTGAAATTTTCTAACCTTTGCACCTCGTAAAACGTGCCTTAGAAGAGAAAATCTTCAAATTTTATCAAAATTTTGATAGGTTATCCCAATTTTTAACAAGTCAAAAATGAGGGACAAAGAATCATTCATAGGGAGTGTTGGCGTAAAATCTAACACCTCTGGAGTGCAGGTTTGTACGGACAGCTATGTACACTACGTGAGTGCTCTTCAAATTAGAGGGGAAGCTCCCTCGTTGTGTTGGATGAAAAAGAAAAGTAATCTAAGTCCTATCTTTTTGTTCGGCTGGAAGAGAGGCACAAGGTTAAGAAAACCAAGAGCGTTAGCTAAGGATTTTGGTTTTACAGTAGATCATTAACTACAACTAAGCTATCTACTTTAAAATCTATCCAATTTTCCTCAAGAAAAGCGAGCATGAGGAAATGGAGTGATTTTGATATCAGGGCGATAAGCGGTTTAGATTCTCTACTTGAAGGCAAGGTAAGCATCTATCATCTCAATCTAGACAAGTTTATTGGGCACAAAACAGATTTAAGAATTTACCATGACAATCTTATGAAACCCTATGTGGCATAACACTTGATCAAAATAGTAAAGACTTACAAAACAGATTTATCATCACAATCTCACGAAACCCTATGTGGCATAACACTTGATCATAATGATAAAAGGTTCACAAAACAGATTTATCATCGCAATCTCTTGAAACCCTATGTGGCATAACAATTGATCACAATGGTAAAGATACACAAAACAGATTTATCATCATAACCTCTTGAAACCCTATGTGGCATAACAATTGATCATAATGGTAAAGTTGTACAAAACAGAAAGAATTCACCATTACAATTGCATGAAACCCTATGTGGCATAACAATTAATCGTAATAGCGAAGACACATGAACAAATACCAAAAGAGCAATATTGAGGGCAAGGTAGGCGCAGCATATATTTCTCTCTCAAGCAAAAGTTAATTACAAATGAGCAAAAGCTCTTATTTATATACATCAAGGTGTAGGGAACCCTAAAATCACCTTGAGTCATCTACAGTTCTTGCAATGCATGCAAGATTTGCTGCTAAACCCTAATGAAGTAAACTATACAGTCAACTGGAAAGCTACCATCAGTTAACCGAAACATCTAATCTAAAAATGGACTATTGTGCAAGCATGCACGTCCTTATTGAAAGCATGTTAACTGGAAGACTACCATCAGTTAACGAAAAACCCTAAAAGAAACTCCAAGTGAACAAAGCTAATCCCAGAATAGATATGCATGAGATAAGACAGCGAGTTAACTTGAGAAGGTAACGCCAAGTTTAACTCCTGTGTGTAATGTCTATCCTGAGAGGTGGGAACTGAAGTCTACTAAACAAGCAATCCCTCAACGAGGCTGCCAACTGCATCAGCATCTGAATGTCAGCAACTTGAGCAATCTTGGCAATCTTTGCACACTCAAACTAGCATTTAACTGACTTATAACTTTGGCGGCTCCGTGACTGAAGTGATGGCCATTATCTCTTTTGTGGCTTGATACAAATCGGTCTTAGCTTTTCTAACGAAATCATGAATTAAGACCGATTTGGTCTTGAATTCAGTCTGTGTGTACTGTACTCTAAAAAACTCGCCTATTGACTGTGAACACGGCTATATTCTGACAATTTTTCTGGAAAACTAAAAATAGCCTGCTGAGGCTAAAAATAGCCTTTCGAAGAGTTATTTTCGGCGAAAATCTGAGATATGGGTTTTGTCCAAAAGAAGATTCTAAGACAACCCAGAATGTTAGATTTGCGAAAATTTGACTTCTACTCGATCATGCAAGGAATTTTCAGTTGAGAAAATTAGAGCCTCGAGAACTGATGCTTTGGAGTAAATTTTCCTGAAAAATTCTGGCACATGGGTTTTCTCGAGGAAGCTATTTTGAATCAACCCAGATGATTTGCTTTGCCAAAAGTCGCCAATTCTTCAAACATGCGAAAGAATTTAAGACGAGAAATAGAAGAATTCAAGACAGAAGAAAGAAGTTTGTAGTGCTCTGCTTCTGCTAAAATCGCCATCTTGTCTGAAGTCTGCTGATAATTCTGACTTGTACCTGCAAAGAAAATGTTTTGATGTCTTCGCCAATGATTGTTGATGAAGAATTTTCCTTTGGTTTGCTAAAATTCGCCTTTTGGTTGAAGAAAAACGAATTTTGACTTTGAAGATATGAATTGCCTTGAAAAATACGAATCTCCCTTGAAAATACGCCTTGTGAATGAAGAAAAACGAATTTTGCTTGAAAATACGCCTTTGCCTTGAAGAAAAACGAATTTTGCTTGAAAAATATGAATTTCTCTTAAGAAAAACGAATTTCTCTTTAGCTTTGTGAATAATAAATGAAGATGGCGCCATGCTTAAAGAAGATGAAATTCACATCAATCTGACAACTGCAAGATTTAAAACCTCAGCTGAAAATAGAAGCCTTCTGATTGGACCCCTTTCAGTTACACTAATACTGACACTGAGTCCGGAAATAAATAATAATAAATTAACATTCATCATGCAATTTGCAAAGGCATCAATTTTAGAGATTCGCCATTTTAATGCTAAATATGCATAATAAATATTAAATATTATTCAACTTCAGTTGACAAACCGGATGAAGCTTTAGGCTTCACCGCTAGACTTCACTGATTCCGAAAAGTCATCATTTAAGCTCATAGGCGTCCATTTGCTCAAGATATTGCACTTTTTATTAACTTCCTATTTTATAGCTGACGACAAAGTTACAACTGGCCAACTTCGACACTGATTTCTGAATGACTGAGAGATGCTGAGACTGATCTGGAGAATTCGTCGGAAAGCCTACTGAACAAGGAAGAAATGTCTGCTGGGAGACACAACTGCAAAATCCATTGTTTAACACCTTGAAAAATTAGGCGCCTCTGATTAAATTCATTTACGGGTTCCAGACTTAGCCATTTTCCTAAACTGCCATCTGACACTTCAAACGGCTGCGGCGAATGGTGAACCCTGCGATAAGAAACGAAGCACACTGCGTGCCTGGAGACATGCATCCATCTGTACGCATGACCTCTGAAAAGTTCATTAAGGGCCTCAAAAGTAAAAGCGTGTCTTAGTTGCACGAGGTCATTTTGACGAAAATTGAACTTTCACCGTACCCTACTTTGACCTCGATATCTGGGCTGGGATGACCCGATTCAGCACTATCTGTTTTAACCGGACAGCGGAAGGGCCCACAAGAGAAGTCTCGAGGTGACGAAGCAAGAAAACTGCTTCTAAGACCTCAAAAACTCCAGTCGTATTTTATTTAAAATTACGCTCGGACTTGGCCATTTTCCGGATATCTTCACTTTGCAGTATTACACTAAAGACCTCGCACGTACGAGCGACTGCCAAATCCCGAAGGCTGACGGCTAGGCTCGTTGGATAGATAAAATGATTACGCTCAACAGCTGTGAAGACTTCGAACGCGAACAGGCTCATCTGACAGGCCTAAAGGCTAGGCGCCTCTGGACTGTGAAAATACACTGCAAATCGTTTGTTGTTTCGCCCGTGAAATTACGTGCTTGGCAAAATCTCCGCCACGATCACCTGAACGTCGGATTGACAAGCAGAATGGTGCATCGCGGAGCTAGCTAGAGTATTACTGATGTTAGGAAGACTCTGTCTGCAAATTTCACCATCTGGAGGATCCTTTAAACCAGCGCCCCTGGCCTGTACTTGCACTGGGAACAAGAGAAGCTCAGAAACGTGAAAACTCCATTTTAAGCTGATCTTTGGATGACTGCCACCGGAGTTCTGAAACTCGGATGACTGCGTTTGATATCTCGTTGGATGAGCAGATTAATTGTGAACAAATTGAATGTATCAGCTATCAGAAATGCCAAGATTTACCCCCTCCTTAAGATGGGCGCCCTCAGGCTAGAGGCGCGCTTTTGCCTGAAAAAGACAAGTTTCTCACCTCTGGAAATTTAGGGATTTCAACTTCTGTTGCTGTTTGTCGGAGCTGTGAGTCTCGGAAAACTTCGCTGGATAGCTCGACGGATAGCCAGACTGATTCTGAAGAGATTGACTGGATGCTTGAGCATTTTAAACAAGATCTTGACCTTCAAAAAGTTGGGCGCCCCTGGGCTATAGTTGCGCTTTTATGCTTTTTCCTGAGAAATCTTCATATATTAATCACTGAAAACTCCGTTTCGATCATTGAAATGACCGTATGCAATGTGAATTACTGTCGTGACATGCTCCTCCATCGTGAAAAGCTCCATTCTGAGTCTCTGCTTCAGGTTCTGTTCAATATAACTGACTTTGACTGACAAACTATTGACAAAAACTCCATGCTTGATATTGCTCAAAACCGTGTCTTACATCATTTTAGCAAAATTTAGACTAATTTATGCAAAATGCCTTGATGAAGCAAAAATTTGGTTTGGGTACAACAGGGAGTGATAGGAGGAAATGAATAATCCTTTGACAAGAATGAAATATTTAAAGATGTGATTATCGAATTTTATTGATCTCTAACATTCCTAATGCCTCTTTGAGAAACACTTTGAATGCAAGACTCAGGTTTAAGTGCTTCCACTAAAAAGGGGTCATTACAGCTTTAGGCAGCCAAAAGCAAAATTTAGGGTTTGTAATCTCCAAGAGATTTCTCTCAGATTTGATCAAGCTCTTCAACAAATTCATCAATGAGCTTAGAGGATTTGTCAAACGCCAGAAAATGTAGATTGAACAGAGACAAAAACAAGGGAAACGAAGAAAGTTAAAGGGAAAAGTTGAAAATCGCGAAATTTTGGCCAAGTCTGAAAGGCTTAGGTGCCTTAATTCAAGGAGGGCACTTTTCTTCTCATGCCTTAGTAAATTTTTCATTCATTCGAAATTTTGTCAAAACATCTTCATCTACCAAGTTTCAAGTCTCGTGAAATCAGTCAAATGCAGGATCAGAGGTTGGTATGAGGTGTTATTCTTCTCAGATTTGATCAGGCTTGCCAGATTGACATCCCTTCAGTCATAGTTGTTCATCAATTGGCGAAAAACAGTGCTCGAACAAGAGGTACTTGATGTCGGAGACACGTAAAAGCTTAAAAGTTGAAAATCTTGGAAAATTTTCTTGGGCACCTTATTTCAAGGAGGGCGCCCAAGTCAACTTCAGTTAGAATTTTTTTTAAAAACGTCTTCTCATATGCATGCTTTGGCTGCCCTATTTTTTAGGAATTCTTCGAGTTGATGCAAACGAAGTTAGATATTTTCGCATGATGGCATTGGCTCCTAAATTTTAGGGTTTTTGCATGAAAACACCTTTTGCTTCCAAATTTTATTTAAAGAGGCTTTGGGCATCCATTCTTCATTATTTTACAGGTTGACATCCAGAAGAAGAAAGCTGCCTTTTTCTTTTCATCAAGATTTGAAGGCTCAAACGAAGTGATTTTTCAGCATTCTTCGTGGATTCGAGATTGGGAAGCACAAAAGCTCCTTTTTTAGGGTCTTTCTAGGGCATCACTTTTCAGAAATAGGTGGTCAAAATTTTCAACTTTCATCGATCTGGGTCTACTTGTTCTTCGCTTCTCTTGAAGATTGGAAAATTTTATAATTTTCAAGAGAATTTACTTTTTCACACATGCCCAAGAAATCCTCTGAGTTTTGAAAATCTAACGATCTGGGTCTCTTCACAACGAGATTGTTTACAAAACCCAAACCTTGGCTTTTTTTGGGGAAATTTTCCTGCAAGCTGCAGCTTCTACTTCTTAGAGGATCTTTCTTTTTTGAGAAAAACTCAGTTTTTCAAAAATCTGACAATCTGGGTCTCTTCACAACGAGATTGTTTACAAAACCCAAACCTCATATTTTTTTCGAAAATTTGCTTCGCGGCTTCTACTTTTTAGGGGATCTTGCATGTTCTTAAAAAAATCAGCTTTTTCAAAATATGACGATCTAGGTCTCTTTAGAACAACATTCTCTACAAAACCAAGACCTCACCTTTTTTTGAAAAATCTGCCTTTTTCTGAAGAAAAAATCAGCAAAGCTAGTTTTAGCTTTTGTGCAGAACTTGTCCAAACATAGGTGTGTTCACAATCAAAAATCCATTTTTTCAACATGCAGTACTCTCCAGCAAAATTCAGGACCAAAACAGTATTGTACCATGATTTCCTAAAAACTTGTGAAACCAACTTGCATCATGTGTCTCCAGTGCCAAATTTGTGTGCTTTGGAAGACGCAGGAAACATTGCAGTCAGGAATCTTGGTCATTCCAATTTATTTGCAGCAGCTGCCATCCCCATCTCAGTTCAAAGCATTGAATTTGTAATTGCTTGTGTAAAGCATTACAATCCAATTATACGAGAAATCCAATCAGCAGATGGGCGTATTCTTCGCAGCCTCAAACCAAAAGATGTTGAAAAATGTTTCTCAGTACCACCATGGACAGAAAACTTAGTCATCTCCATTAAAGAATGTGAAAAGGTGTGGAATGAGCAAAAGGATAAATACCGGAAAAGAGTTGCACAAAATTAGAAAAAACAAAAACAGAATATATTGCCAAAGAATGTTGGACGTGGTGAGTTCAAGGATGAATTTGCAGCCATGATTACTTTGCTTAACCGAGTCACAGGTCAAGCAGAAGCAAACAAATTTCAGCCTTGAATGTTTTACATCATTTCCAAGATTGTTGACAAAACCGAGCACTATGATTGGCCAGCTTTGATCAGTGATAGTCTCCACCGTCAAATAACAAAATTCTTCAAGGCCCACGAATTTCATATGATCTCTTACCTCATTTATCTAATGGCCTTTCAAGGCAAGTTCAAAGGTTTGAATGTCATTGTAACTTTGGGTGTGCAGCATGTGTATAATCATTACCCGCAGTTACAGTTTCCAGAATCAAAACATCATTACAAGCGAGTGAATGATGCATTTTTTATGCATACAGTGTGAGATCTAGACAAGGAGTTGCATATCCGAATTTTAGCAAATGCCAAATTGGCAATGGCGAAGTGGGTTGATTGGTTTATCCAATTTACCACATTCTCCTACATTAGGGTATATGGCTTCTCAGGTCATCCAATCATGCTACCGAGGTATCCAATCGATGAGGTGGTTTTCATGGAATTTCTGAGGCAAATATACGAAGTTCATATCTTTCTATGTAACAAGCGCAAGGCTACCTTCAGCTTTCTAGTTGGAATGGGTATTTACAGATGTAGATCATCAGCGGATGCTAAAGTGATGGGTGATGAAATTTCAAAATTCAAACTCAAGTTTCTCAATGAGAAATGCTCATATGATCCTCAGGGAGTTTTTGCAGCTCGTGTTGGGCAGAATCATGCACATGTGCCTTCAATTGAAGATTTTTGGGCTAATTGTTCTGATGAGTTTGAAGTGCGTGAGGATAGTTGCAGCATACGTACTTTACAGCAAGTGGCTGATTCTTATTAGATGATAATGGGGATGTCCTACTTCCCACGTATGCCTGAGATCAAATCAATTAGCAATCACTTCCACAAGTTAATTGGTCCGATAAAGAGAGCACTTCAAATGAGGAGAGAATGAGCCGAGTTGTCAAAAACAGTAGGTTGTTCCTGAACAGTAAATGGACACAGAAGGTAGCCATTCTAGTTGCAGAGCTACCAATAGTCCAATCATCCCTACCTTCTTCTTCCAAAGCGAAAACCAAAGTGAAAGCTATGAGCATTCCTCCAGAAGGTTCGAAGATCAGTAGAATGTCAAGGAATTTAAGAGAAAAGATGAAGTCTCCTGTTGCAAATCAGCAAGAACAAGAAACAAATACAGTTGAAGATCTAGTTGAATCAGCACCTCAAGTTGAAACAATGCCTTCATCTCTTGTTTCTCTGAGGCCTTCTCCAATTCACATAGATTCAAAGCCTGATTCACTAGTTCGCCATCTCAACACCAACTCATTCATCAAGAGTTGATAGGACTAGAGCCAATCCTCCCAGGGAAGTTAGTAAAGACTCTTCGTCTTGGCTTGAGAACATCCTGGGTAGGAAGAGGAGGAAGCCTTCTTATTAGTTAAACTTTGCAGATCTTGATAACATCTACCAGGACACACCAATGAAGAAATTTAAAGATCAAGTTCACATGAAGAAAAATGTTGATAGTGAGATGATCATTGAGATTGTTGCACCTCCGAAGGAAAAAAACATAGAAGAGGTTGAGATTGATGAATTCAGAGTTGTCAAAGCTAATCTCAGTAAAAGCACTCGACATACAGATGTGAACTTCTTTGAGGTCGCTTCAGATAATCTAAAGGAAAGAGTATGCAAAGATGGAGAAGATAAGGCAGCCCTCAAGGCTAAGATTCGGCAATTGCGGCAGCATGTTTCCAATCTCCTTCATGGTACTTCATAGGCTACCTGGTTGCTTCCACAGGTTTTACAGTCTCCAGCAGATTAGCGTCAACTAAGTCAGTTGGTTATATATGGGAAGCACATGCGAGATTGGATAAAGGAGTTCATTAGCAGGGGCAGATTTGTACTTACAAAGTTATACCAATTGAGGTATAATTCCCATGATCTTCGTTCAGGGATCCAGGAGTTTGAGCAGGATATGGCAGAAGTGAGACCAATGCACGAAATCATCATTTCCGACTTGAGGACAGCATATGATTCAGTTGATACAGAAGCACATAAGAAGATTTTCGCTTGGAGAGAGCAATACCTCTTCAAAGTAAAAACCTGTGAGAGCATATCTGTAGAGTTGACTAAATATAGACTAAAGGTTGCTAAAGTTCTCAAGTTCATTAGCGCATTTGTTTCTCAGATCCCTTGTTCATACCTTCGTGATGATGGCACTTACTTTGATCTTGAAGAAGTTCATACAAAGTTCCAGAATCTCGTCCGAGGTAGTTTTGGTAATGATCCTATTGCAGCCCAAATGAATCATGTGGTCACAATGTCAGCAAAATTTGATAAAACAGCTGAAGAAATGCGAGAATTCTTGAGTTCAATTGCAGATGATGAGAAGATGCTTGAGAAATAGAATATTATTTTGAAAAGTATCACTGTGCCTGACAAAGAGGCAATTAACAGCTTCTTGGCGGAGATGAGTCATCAAAATATCAACGAATGAGTCACCAACAAAGATTTCCAAGAATAGAATTAAAAGCAGCAGTTAACTTGATGTCTTTTCCAAGTTAAACTGACTGTCCTCATTACATGCATGTCTATTCTTTGGAAATATCAAAATGTATAGTTGGAACTTTGCTTTTTAATCAGTTAACTGCTTTTAACTAATGGTTAGTGGTCAACTTTTGTTTAGATTTAGAAATAAAGCTTGCATGTTGACAAGACTAGTTGCTAAAAACAAGGAGATTTTAGGATTCCCTACTCCTTTGTTTCTGTATAAATAAGGGCAGCCTTACCCATTTATTTTTTAACCGTTATTGTGATAACAAATTGCTAAGCTTATTTTGCCTGCTTTGTTATTCAGTGTTTGTTCAACTTTTGTCTATGTATTTTGGTTGATCACATATTGTAAGCCTACTTTGCTACAATCTGCTATCCCAGAAGCGTAATTGCCATTAGAGAATATTGAAAAAGAAAATCTTATGCCCATCTTGCTTGGATCTACCGTCTCAGTTATTTTCAGTACTTTCATCTTATGTATTTGCTTGTTTAATCTTTATTTCAGCTTACACCCCATAAGTACAATGAGTCTTCAGGTGTTAGCTGAGAGCGGGTTTATTTAAGTTTTGTGTTAATCAATCATTCCTTGTTTACTTCTAATTCTCAAGCTCTGAATTTACCTGAGTTATTAGAAGTGTCATTAGTTTAAGCCTAGTTGTAGTTGAAAGTTTACAAAACCAGAGAAAACCTAAGCTACGACGCAAAGAGTTTTATAACCTTGTGCTCTCAACTGAGATAAAAAGATTGGCAATTAGTTTAGTATTCCTTTTTAAGCATAATCAGCAAAGAGGGAGCTTCCCCTCCTAATTTGAAGAGCAGTCTAACTGTACATAGCTGTCCATTTCCAATCCGCATTCTAGAGGTGCAAATTGAAACGCCAACAAGTTACAAAAAAGGTTCCAGACTAAGCCCACTACCAAACAATTAATACTGGCTTTGAATAAAAAAAGGTTCTAATAAGCAACCAAGAAAACCTAATTTTGTATAAATTTGGTGGATGATCTTTGTGTGCCAACTACAATAGACCCATGCTCATACCAGTTGAGATGAATCCAAAAGGAGGGAGACGCAAAACTTTTCACTTGCAAGTGTTCTATGGCATCTGCCATTGAACCCCAAGACACTATTGATTATGATACTCCATGGCATGCTGCAATATGATACTCGGAGCACCATATCGATATGACCACAAGGCTGTTTTTCATCACTTTCACAAGACCTATTGGTCGCAAAAGAATGGTAAAGTGTATAGCTTTATTTCTTCTTATGTCAGACCTTTACTTTCTCATAGGCTTGTTGCCCAGCAAGTTAATATACATAAATTTTTTCCTATTTATATCAATTTGTTGTACCCAAAACCAAAATTTTTGCTTCACTAAGGCATTTTGCTTAATTGAGTCTTAATCTTGTTAAAGTGATGTCAGAAGGTCGTTTTTGGGGTTTTTAAATACGGAGTTTGTGTCAGTGTCATGTCAGTCTGTTACTGAGGAAATTTAAGAAAAGTGAAAATTTGAAGAAAAATCATCAAAATTCTCTCTGGAGAGGGGAGCACATTTTCAAAGGGGCGCCCTACCTTTTAGGGGCTCAGATCCTGTTTTTAGGGTTTGTCACCTCCAGCAGACATTTGTCCGGCATCACGTCAGCTTCGCAATGGACTATCAAGCCTGTCAAACGGACCTTTTTCGTGCAAGTTACGAAAGATACAGCGCAAAACGAGAGGAGAGCTAGAATTGGCTAACACTGGAAAAAAGAGCAGCTTTTGAAAAAGGCGCCCATCTTTTTGAGGTGTCAAATGTAGGTTTTTGACTAAATGCCACCCAAGATGTTTATCTCACATTTGTTCAAGCTTCGCGACGCATCCGTTAGTGGGTGAATCTGAGTTGCAGAAGTGCCTGAGCCAGAGGTCAAACATAGGGTCAAATCTTGGTCAAAATATCAAGGAATGAGCAAAAGAGCACTTTTTCAGAAAGGCGCCTGAGCTTTTCAAGTCTCTAATGCCTTCTTTTTGATGATCTCAGATATTCAATTTGTCCGTGTTACGTTCAGCTTTCCGTTGCTTGTCTCCATCAGATCAGAAGATGATTCAGCAGCTTCCAGTCAGAGTTTTAGTGTTATTTTGGTCAGTTCCAGAAATGGCTTAGTCTAGTGGAAAAAGAGCAACTTTTCAAAAAGGCGCCCTTGATTTTCACCCCTTAGATGATGTTTTCTGGAGAAATGTGCCTTTGCAGCTGTCGTGCAGAATGAAGTCAGCTCCGCAGTGAACTTGTGATCCAGTCCTGAAAGTTGGTAAATCAGAAGTTATGAAGGTTTTGTTTTTCCCTTCGTACGAGATTGAGATGGAGAAATTTGACTAAGTCTGAGAAAAAGCGCAGTTCTTGAAAAGGGCGCTTGGATTTTTGAGCCTTCAGATGTTAGTTTTATGAGTTTCAGTCTCAAGGTATCTTTTGATCAGTTTTTATCCTGCTCTGCGATGCACCTGTCAGCCAGCCAATCGGTGAAGTCAGTCAGCCAGTGTCAGAGGATGAACAGAGGTCCTGAAAGAGGTTTTAGTCCAAATTTTCATGAAAATTGGCTAAGTCTGGAAAACGCCTTAAGAGGTCAAAGTTGATTTTTCGAAAGAAGTTGACTGGTGTGCCTTAACTTGAATTCTGACTTTAGTTTGACTGAACGTTTTCTGGGTTGTCATCTTCAATTCATAGATTGGCATGTTGAGTGATCTTTCAGTTCGCATGTCGAGTTAACTAGTTTGCATGTTCAGTTAACATCTTTGCATGTTCAGTTAACTTAAGTTTATGCTTGAAAATCAACTTGAGGTTGCATGCATGGCGCAATTAGTTGAAATTGTGAAGACTTTGTGAAGTTGGCACTTCATTCATTGTTAACTGGAGTTCTGAAAAGGGTCGCCATATTTAAATTAAAGCATGAAGCATGATTTTGTGAAGTATGGCGAATTCATCTTTGTCAACTGAAGTTTCCAAAAGGGACGCCATATTTAGAATTTTTGAAGATTTAAAGCATGAGGTTGAAGTTGGCGCTTCACTTTTTGAATGTCAACTGAAGTCTTAAAAGGGACGCTTTAATTCTTATTTATGAATTTAGTGAATTTTTGAAGTATGGCGAATTCAACAAGGATTGTCAACTGAAGTCAAATTCGCATGGTGCTTTAAATAAATTTGCAACTGAAGATTGAAAGGGAAACCCTAAAGCATGGTGCTTTATTTAGCTTATTTTAGTTTCAGTTAACTAAAATGAGGTCCAATCACAAGCCAAGCGCCATTTTTCAAGGTTTAATGCTTTGTACGAATTTCAAAGATGAAAATCTATTTATTCAAGCATTGGCGTCCATTATTTCTTCATCACAAGCTTAGAAATATACATTCTTCTTGAGCGAGCAGCAAGTTAAAGGTGCTATAGGTGTCAAAATTCAGCGTTCTTCATAGCAACGGATTCAGATTGCTCAGAGGAAGGCGATTCCAGACTTTGTTTTCAATTTGCATGCAGGTTTCATCGAATTCCAAAACAGAGATAGGCGAATTCTACAGAAGTAGAGCAAATAAAACCTTCTTTCTTCTGTCTTATTTCTTCTATTTCTCATCTTAGGTACTTTCTTCGCATGTCAAAGAAATTCAGCATATTTTCAGAATTTGATCATCTGGGTTTGCATTTTTCAGCATCAGCAGCAAAACCCATGTCTTAGTTTTTTTCGAGAAAATTGCCCCGCAGCCTTCATTCTGAAGCTCTGTGCTTTTTTCCGAATATTTCTTTGCATGTGGGATAAAATCACATCTTTTTCAAAATCACATCATCTGGGTTTGTTCAGAATTCCATTGTGCACAAAACCCATGTTCCAGATTTTCTCAAGAAAAATTGCCCCAGGAAGCTCTAAAAACCCTTGCAGTTCTCGACTGAAAAGTCTTTGCATGTTAGGCTAAACGGCATTTTTTCACAATTCTGACATTGTGGGTTGTCTTAGAATCATTTTCCGGACAAAACCCACGTCTCATAATTTTTGGTGAAAATTATCCTCCGACAGGGTATTTTTAGCCTCACCAGGGGCCATTTTAGTTTTCCAGAGAAAGTTGTCAGAACATAGCAGTGTTCACAGTCAACAGGCAAGTTTTTCAGAAGGCGGTTCAACTAGACTAAATTCAAGACCAAATCGGTCTTAATTTATGTTTTCATCAGAGCCGCCAGAGTTACTAGTCAATGAAATGCTAGTGGATATTTCCAAGATTGTTTGAGTTGCTCGAGATAGCAGCTAGTGATCAGTCAGTTAGAATATGCAGTTAGTTTCGAGGTTAGAGTCAAGAGCAACAATTAACTCGACTTTCAGTCTTGAGTTCACTTGCTGACTTCATACATGCTTATCTCTTCCTTGGGATTATCTTCACAGGAGTTAGGGTTAGGGTTTTCAGTTAACTGAGGGTAGTGTCCAGTTAACTTTGCTTTAAATAAGGACGTGCATGCTTGCACAGTGTCCATTTAGGTTAGATGTACCGGTTAACTGATGGTAGCTTTCCAGTTAACTGTATAGTTTACTTCATTAGGGTTTAGTAATAAATCTTGCATGCATTGCAAGATTGTAGTTAACTCAAGGTGATTTTAGGGTTCCCTACACCTTTGATGTCTATAAATAAGAGCTTTTGCTCATTTGTAATTAACTTTTGCACGAGAGAGAAATATATGCTGTGCCTACCTTGCCCTCAATATTGCTCTTTTGGTATCTATTCATGCGTCTTTACTATTATGATGAATTGTTATGCCACATAGGGTTTCATGCAATTATAATGGTGAATTCTTTCCATAGTTAGATCAAATCTATTTTGTGTTCAATAAGCTTGTTCAGATTGAGATGATAGTTGTGCCACCTTGCCTTCAAGTAGAGAATCTGCACTTGATTATCGTGTGTTGTTGTGAACAATAAACTTATTCGAATTGAGCTGATAGTCGTGCCACCTTGCCTTCAAGTTGAGAATTCGTATTCAATTTATCGTGTGTTGTTGTTACCAATAAGCGTGTTTAGATTGAGCTGATAGATGTGCCACCTTGCCTTCAAGTTGAGAATCTATACTCGTTTATCGTATGATAGTCAAACCTTGCTCCGTTTCCTCATGCTCTGTTTTTCTTGAGGAAATTGGATAGATTTTAATTAATTGGCATAGTTGTAGTTAGTAGTCTGCAAAACCAGAAAATACTCAGCTGCAACATATATAGTTTTCGAGAAAGCCTTGTACCTCTACAGCTGAAACAAAAAGACAGATTTAGTTTAGTTTATTTCCATTTGCAAGTACTTTTGTCAAGCACAACGAGGGAGCTTCCCCTCCTAATTTGAAGAGCACTCATTGCGTAGTGTGCATAGCTGTCCGTACCAACTCTTACTCCAGAGGTGCTAGTTGTTACGCCAACACAATTCAGAAAGCAAAGGAAGATAATACTCTCAAGCTCCCACCATCAGCAATAAAACCTCTCATTGAGGCATATTCTGATATTTTGCAAAGCCTAAAGGCCCTTCTTTGAGGCCCATCAAACATACAATTGAGCTTGTGCTATGATCTCAATTTCCCAAACAGCAACCATATCACACTACATCAATTAAGAGTGTTAAGATAGATGTTCAATCAAGCAATTGTTAGAGGAAGGCAAGATTCAACCAAGCACTTCTCCTTGCAAATCTCTTTCTCTTGTAGTAATAAAGAGCATAACATGTGGCAATTAGTCATAGATTATCAAGCTCCTAACAAAATAGCTATGGCGAACCATTATCCACATCCCAAGATTGATGATCTTCTAGATTTGTTTCAAGTAGTTGAGTATTTCACGAAGATTGTAAGAGACCAGGTGTCTCTCAACCCAAACCCTCTGACTGTAAATGCGTTTTTCTGTTTGTTTTGCAATTTTTGGTTCTTTTGGTGTTTTTGCATATGAAAGAGAAAATGCGATTTTGCAAGAAAATGCTTGGAAAAATATAATAAAATACTAGAAGACTATTTTATACAGGAATAAGCCTACAAACTGATGCCTGATGATTTATTTAACTTCCAGAATAATTTCAACTGCGAAATACAATCATGCAAGTAAAAAGGAAAACTATTATTTAAAGAACCTGAACTAGATTGCAGCCGCCTGAAGAGAGCCAGTAAAGGTACGGCCAAATAGAAGAAGTAATCTACAGACCATAAAATCAACGCCAGAGCTCCAGAACCCCTAGGCGCCCAGAATAAAGGAAGCAGAGGATCAAAAATCAAGACATCTAGCTGAATATGAATGGTACGGCCTTGCTGCTGTGAGAGTACGGCTTGTACCAGCAAATGAAGAATCCGTACTGCCTTGAAGTTTGTGCCAGATGCAAAACAAAACACTGCCAATGCAATATTCTCCTTCTGGAAGGAAGATCGATCCAACTCTGAATAAAAACTCCACAATAAACTCTGTAATAACTTCTGGATGAAGCTATTCAACTGACAATCTTCAACTGGTATTGCACAGTCTCAGTATGCCTGATTCTGAAGAGGGAACGTTCTTCAAAACCCGATGATCTGCAGAAACCCCGGTTTCTCAAACCCCAATGCTCTCAGAGAGAAATAATAACAAATTCGAATAATCAACATAGTGAGTTCGATTTGCTTTGAGGAAATATATAACCTCTCTTAAGAATTCGACCCCTTCTCAAAAATCAATTAAAATGCATTTAATAATATAAATTCGCCTCTTCTTTGACTTAGGCAATATAATTAAATAATGGCGTCCCTTTAATGAGTAATAAAATACTCATTATAATAATAATTCTCCTTTATTATAAAGTATTAAATACTTTATAATATGCCATTAATAATTAACACTTTAATATTTCATTAAAGTGACTTTATAATATAAAGTCATAATAATAATCATTTAATTATTATTAAATGCTCCCTTATTCTTCATCTGCTCAACAAACTGTCAAACTGGGTCGAAACTAAGCTGACCAACTGAACCAGGTGCCCTGCTAGAAATAGCAGCTCCTGCCTGCCTGACTTACTATAAATAGTAAGTATCTGTAAATCACTCTGAAAGTGTCTGCTAAGGCCCGAACCTGAATCAACTGATGGAGTGATGTTCCCAAACACTGGATAACTTCCTAAAGTGATCCTCTAAACACTTCTTCCAGCCTACGAGGATCAGAATGATAGGCTAACCTCAGACATAACTGTACTGCCTAGGAAGGGGACATTACAAAGATTGAATTGACTTCTACATATCACCAAGTCTGCATGGAGACTTATAATGTTTGGAAAACAAATTTTAAGATGGTGTTTGGGATCAATAATTAGTTGGTCAAGCCTTTTATCCATGCCACATTCATGTGCATATCAATGATGTTTTTCGGCCACATCTTGGTAAATTTATGGTCATCTATCTAGACAACATCTCGGTCTGTAGCAAGCCTCACAATGCCCACCTAGCTCATGTGTATCGTGTTGGACATTCTTTGTCAATACCAACTCCAAGCCAAGATAAAGAAGTTCTTCATCAATAAAACTTTAGTCAAGTACTTGGCCTTCTATGAGCATGAAATACATGTGTATTCAAATAAAATCAAGGCCCTTCGTAAGAGGTCCACTCCATCCAATGTTTTGAATTTGAAGAATTTTTTGGGGGGTATCAACTTTTATAAGTATATTCAAAACCACTCATATATTGCCCACCCTTTCATCAACTCACTTGTCAAAATACACATGGGATCCACAAGCTCCCTTAACTTCATTGTTTAAAAATTGTCTTTGCACTAGTCGTGTAATTTCTCTACCTAACCACTAGTAGCCATCTAAGCTTGAGACATACTTCTTAGTATGCCATAAGTGCAACACTTAAATAGGGAGGATATAAAGTTTCCTACCATTTTGAGACCTTGGTATAGGGCATGCTCAGTTATTGCACATATGAAAACGAATTTTGTGCTTTATTCCAAGCCTTAAGTAGTGACAACATTATTTTCTCAATAAGGAGGTCATTTTGCACATGGATCCCTAACCCTATTAACTCTTGAACTCTAAATCCAAGATTCAAGAACATCAACATTTGAAGTGAGCAATTTATATTTTATGTCCCATTTTCAATTATTTTTTGTTGGTGGACCAAACACCCATTTCCTATTTTTGATGAGTTAAACTTGTTGGAGCCCAATCTCATAAGCCTCAAAAATTACAAATTTGTTGTTTCCCTTGCCTTTTTTTTCCCATCAATTATAATCAATATGAGAAATCTTTGTATAGGTTTCCATTTTCCAAGATTACCCAAGTGCTATCCTTTGTTGTTCCCCATGTGCCTATCAATGTGTTAGAAGTTGTAAAATCCCAAGAAAATCCTATGTGGGGTGTTTCGAGTCATTTCCCTAGTATGGGAAAATTGTCAAAGCTTCAAAGTTTCAGATTTTTCGTTCTTGCATGCCTTTCCTCACAACTCCTCCATTCCCTTTATTCCTATTTGGATATCAAACTTTCCCATCCAAGCATGTTTTTCCCTCTAAGTCCACCTCTTCCCTTTGTCCCTGTTGGGACTTCAAAGTTCTCCATCCCATCATTCCTTTTCACCAAACCTCACCTTTTCTCTTACTTTTGTCAAAGTTGCACACCATTCCTTACCAGCAATCCTTTAGTCCAAACCATGACTCCCAAATACTTACACTAAGTTACCTTTTAGGACCGAAGTTTCAGCCTTACTCTAAGAATCTGTGTACCTTTTCAATGGTACCCCCAAACTTCGACCCCCAACATGTGGCATGAGACTTGAGGTATCCCCAACCCTGAAACTTTGATACTCTCACCTTTGGTAACACTCTCTCCCACCTACCCCTTGCATGACCCAAGATGCCATTAATGACCAAATTTGATGCCACGACTTCTCTAGGAGGATTTTTGCCAGCCAAAAACATTTTTCAAATCTAAGGGCATAGATTCATATGTACCCGTGGCGTTGGAGGATGAGAACAGCCATGCCCTCATTAATGCGGTGGTTACATCCCAACTTCTATTGGTCCTCACGCATGATCTAAGCCGCTCTTTGGGTTGATTCATCACTGGCCATCAATTTTTAGTGATTTGCATTATGCATAATCTACACAAAAACCCTAGACAAAATCATTCTAAGCACTTGTGTTCAAGTGATCAAGTCTAAAGGACAGAAACCCTTGGCTTTATTGAAGATCAGAGGATGAAAACCCTAGCCCAAAGGTCATGAATGAGCTTCATCGTCATAGATTTCAGCTACATTGAGTTGTTATAATTTTCTGTTTGTTGTGGGTGCGAGCATTGTAGCTTTATGCTGTTGTATCTACTAGTGTTGCAGCCTCTTTGAATGTATTTCAGATTTTAATATAATAAGAAAAAGATTTGGAAGTTCATCCGTTATTTGTTGGCTGGCTGGCTAAGAATGAAATGTTAATATTGTTGTGTAAATGATGATAAAATCTGGGTTATGAATGTTAATGTATAGACTGGGAAGGAAGATTCTAGTTTGTGTTAGATTTGGGAAAAAACATCTAAATCTGAAATTTATTTGCTCAAATAATTCTGTCGGGGACATTACATTATATTTAGCAATTACAGTCAGCAATCAAGTACAAGAAAGATCTCACCATCAGAATAAGGGATCTTATTTGTCCTCATTCTCAAGAACTCCTCTAAAGTACAGCTTATGATGAGTGGAAAGATCTCTATTAATTGGCTCCTCACTTGGGTCCAATCATTTTGAATGCTTTGCAACAGCCATGACGATCCATCAAATTACTTTCCTTGACTAAAGAAGAGATGGGTTCCCGTACAAGGTTGCTTGGCTTAGCATTCCCTTTGGCCGTTTTTGCCAGCCTCCACTCAAGAAAGATAATTTTTACTCCTACAAAGAGGCGTTTGGCATACAAAAGACTTGCCAATCTTGCATCACTCCTTTTATTGACCTAGTTGAGGATTTCATACATCAGTGTTTGCTTTGTAGCCAGTCTAAACCTTCCAAATTTAAAGCTTGGACTGTATCAGCCATTGTCATTACCTTCATGACCATGGGAATCCATTTCTATAATTCAATAATTGGCCTACCCACAAATCAGCTTCAGCATAACTCCATCTTTGTTTTGGCATGCTAGTTTTCAAAAATGACATTTTTAATGCTTTCCACCAAGACAAATTGATTTTCCACACATTACTAACTTGTTCTTCAAACATGTTTTGAGTAATTTTCAATACCAATCACTATTGTTTCTGATTGTAACTGCTGATTCTTAAGTCACTTTGAAAATCATTGGGGATGCTTCTTGTCTGCAAGTTGTGCTTATCCACTTCCTTTCATCTGCAAACTGATAGCCAAAGCAAGGTTGTTAATTACCCTTAGCTTATACTCTCCACATCTATCATCACCAAACCAGGCAATACGACAATTATACTCATATCCTTCAGCATAATCACAACTAGGCTACGCATGTCTCTACAAGGCATTCTCCTTTTGAAGTTTGTTATGGCTTAAGGCCATGTAACCCTTATGAGATTTCTCCCGCTCTTCTAGCTTCAGTTTTCTCTTACCAATAGAAGAAGCAAGACAATGTGAATTCATTTGTGCAAAACTTGTCCCAGCTTCACACCAAATTTCAAGATATCCTTCAAGATAATACTCAAGCCAATTTCAAAAGCACTCCATGACTGCTATTGACTACCTCATTCTTCCCAAGTTGGTAATCTCATTTGGCTTCAAATGGATAAGTAGAGTTTTCACAACCAACATCACAAATTGAATCCCATTTGTTAAAGGTCTTAATCAGTTCTCCAAGCTGTGGGTCACAATGATTTTTACTTGGATGAAATTAGTGAGCGAGATCAATATGTACAAGGTATCTTACTTGGAGGTTTCCATCACTCATCCTGAAGAAACATACCGAAATTTTCAGCAACTATTGGTTGATTATACTTTGCTTGATGTTCAAATTTGCATCAATTACAAGAAGCAAGCACTACTTACTTGGTTGGCAAATCCAACACATGCCAAGTGGCTCTTCAAATTAGCTGTTGAAGAGTAGTTTCCTCATCTAATGTAAAAGTTGGAGATAACTTCCACTAAGCATGGAAAAATAGCGAGAATGTTTTATCATAATTTCTCCTTGTGAATATGTCCACATTGTAATTCCCGCCTTGTGCAACTGACCTAGTACACTAGATAATCTTAGTTCACATGTATGGTTCGATAACTGTATCTCAGTTAAGACTTAATGAGGTATTCACACATATGTACATTTCACTAATTGCTTATTGTGCAGATTGAATGACATGCCCATGCACATGTACAGTACATTAACTGCAGCTAGACTAATTGACATGTCTATGAGTACTTACTTCAAGGAAACTATACATTCACTTAACCTCATCATTCTATATCTATTTATTCCACATAATGAAGAGAGCACATCAACAGTTTTGGCAGCTATCACATGCATTCTCTGTTATCTTATGTATGTCTATTTTAGTTTCTACCATGAGTACTTTCTACTGTTTGTGAAGTTACATCATCCATTATGCATAAGTATCATCAATTACAGTTGCCATGTAAAAACATGAATCCATCCTTGACTTTAGCAGTTTTCAAGGAGCTGCGCCAACCTAACAGTACAGAGGGCAGGAATATTAGTGCCCCATATGCTGCTGCTACAAATTAATTGGAGCAGCAATATCAGTAAAGATGACAATGACCCGCCTCCTTTGAGTAAATTAACTCTATAAGGTGCTTGGTGGACCATAATATTTTAGTTTCATTTAATTCTTAGCTATGTTGCCTCACTCGATGGGCATTAATCCAGTATTTGTGATCTTTGTTACAATCTATTTGGCATCTTCAGGATATGTTGGAGTTCACCTCATTCAAAATTATAAATTGTCATTTCTGTTTTTGGAATATATGTTGCCTCTAGCATTAATTTCCAGGCCATGGCCTATTTAGGTTTTGCTTGCAGGTGTTGCTTCCATGGTGCTCGCATTTCTATTAATATTTTTCACTTCATTGTAAATATTGTTCATAGAAATATTTACAAGAAAAGGGGATTTTAATAAACTCTTTCAAACACACACAAAGAGACTGCATATTAACTCTGGGTTTCAAATCGTTTGCTGAATCTTAGTTGCCTGCTGATTAATGTTTGTTTTCAAACTCTCTTGGCTACATTTAGACTTATCCACTACTATTTTTTGTGGACTTCATCTTAACTCATATGCCTGACCTCTTCCCCAATCTTCCCATTTTGGGATCTCCCTCACAATGGACTTATGGCTACCATATGGGCAATGGATTAGCATATCCATTTTCTGTTAAGGTAAATACTTAGATACATCTTGAGGTAAAACAAGAAGATCTAACATATACTATTACCGATATCCAACATCAATCCCTTGCCTTTTATATTACAAAGACACGTCAAGAAAAATGTCATAAGTGTAAGTGACCATTCATGGAGGTCATCTTGAGACGACTTAAAAATATATAGATTAAATTTCACAAACATTACAGTTCTAATTATAAAATACCCATGAAAAACTTCAGTAATTAACAAAAATGGATGATTTGGTTGTACTTGCATTTACGCCACATTGGTTAGCATTGTGCGACAAGGATGACTTAAGAAGGCATTAAATGCTCTAAAAAGCTTTGTCAAAAGAAAAAAGGCTAAAGGGTGAAAAGGAAGGCAGTGGATCACATTCAATGTTCCTCTCCCTACTAACAAATTGTAAGAGGTACTTGTGTGCTAAGTGGATCTCCTTGCCTGTAATTAGTGTAAATAACTACTTATTCAGATCATCTTGATATATCTTAAAATTTTAGAACACACAGATCAAATCCCACAAAATTAAAATTCCTGTTCAAAATCCCCATGAAAAGACTTCACTACTTAATAACAATATTCAATTCAACAGTCTCTTAAAATATCTTACCTGCGATCCACGACATTGATGGAAGCAATAATTTCTGCAGACTGGTATGCACGTTGAGTGATGGATGCCCATATCCAACAGCTCCCTTTGCAGGCCCCCATGGCCTCCAATTCCAACGCAGCCTTCACTATCTGCTTCTCACCTTCCTCTGAAAGCCCATTGTCTACTGATGTCTTCGCAACAGGATTGGTGTTAATAAGTCCCTTGTTCTCATACACCGATTCACCTGATCTCACCAGATAATACCTGAACATTGGCCACAAGTTAAATAGACATCAATCAACATGAGAGAGCTTGCTTATTTAGCTTCCACTGATCAACCACAAATACAATGTTGTTTTGGATATGGCAATATGATGGTTTAATGCAAATTTCCATAACCTTGACCACATAGTAGCCTATAGCTTCATCGTCACAGTATACTTTTCAATCTGGATAACGCCAATTCCTCTAGAGAGCTGTGTGCTCTGACAATACATGTTAAATTATCTACTGGAGAGGGCTACAAATTCAAAAAGTCGTATCAAACTAAGTTTCTCACTGAAGTGGGTAGTTTGGTTTTACTTACAGTAAAAATGTTGCAATATTCTAGGATCTCATAATAAATGAGTGAGAAAGTCCTCAAACTCAAATTTAATACTTCCGTTCTCACCAGTTATGAGGCCATGCGTGCACGTGATAAGTAATAAGTGCCATTCTTATTGATTATAAAATCAATTGATTTGAATAAGCATCCTGACCTGTTGCCAAGTTTAGCAGGAGGCATCAGAAAGAGTCCCGATGCTTCAGCAATTCCATTGCCCCAGTGAGTGGGGATGTCCAGCAAATGGCCAAAACACAAAATGGCAGATAGAATGCAAACAAATCCAGGCTTTTTTTTCAAATTATCTGTAATGGCAATTAAGCTTGCTTTGATGGGGTTCCGAGTTCTGTTATTCAAAAATTTGTGTGGAGCGTACAAAGACAAAGGGAGTCTCCTGGGTGTGGGATGTGAGGCTAACACCCCTCCCACCAAAACTGTCATATTGTCACCCAAGCTCTCCAAACATTGATACGAGTTCCACTTGATATACTAGAACGGTTTTAATGTGTCTTCCTGTGATTCCATTAAGCAGACATTTTTTCTATGGATGTTGTTTATTCACTCAAACGATAGAACAAGGCTTGTTCCACTCAAAATACACTGCTTCATCTTCAAAACATCAATCTCTTACTATTACAGTTTTAATATATGTACGGTTTGATGTATTAGTTTTGCTGACCCATGTCATTTTGTATTTAGTTTTGTGTTTAATGTTTTAATGTGTTGATGTATTGACAAATGATATGATTTGATTTAAGTTTTGTTTTATGGTATAATATTTATTTATCTTCATTGACATATTTGATATGTTTATTGCAAATTCATTTTCATTTATTATAATATATTCACTCTATTTTAAAATTGCTATTTTAACTTTAAGGTTCATTTTCTAAGTAGTTTGGAATCGATCTAATTCAATCTTGAAGTTTGTAGGAACAAATTTGAAATTTAAATTTTTAAAATTCAAATTATAGGTTGTATCCCCCCTTCTACTAGTTGTTATGAATCATGTTGACACATGTTTGTGTGATATGTTGTTATATCATTATATTTAAAGACATTCAATGTGCACTTAATTTCATATAGGAAACATCTAAGAAACTAAGACAATCAATGAGAAAATCATTAGAGCATATTGACAAGGATAGAGCCAATTTTAGGATGAAAATTCACAAGGACAATTGATCTATTCTTATTAGGTTCAAAACCTAAAAAGATAGTCTAATGGAGGCCAATGGTGAAAATTTACAAGGGTTCAAAAGGCTAAAATCAAACAAGAGCAATCCCTAAGGACAAGATGCAACAAAATTCACCAAAAAGAAAAATTATGATAAAATCATACACAATGTGGTGGCTCTAGAAAGATACCACCATGAAAGAACATGCCTTAAGACATGCCCCTATACTTGGAAAGGTTATAATAGCAATATAGATGCACCACACATGAGAGAGAGTGTAATGGGAGAGAATGTAATGAGGAATGTATGTAACAAAGAATATAACGTAATGAGATGATGTAATGGTGAACTAGAATGTAATAGCTCATTTATACAAAGAGTGAGTAATGTGAATGTGAAGAATATAATAGATGTTGGGAAATGGTGTCTCAACCGTGTATTCTTAATATTCATTTTAATGTATTTTTATGTACTTGTTAATTCATCCTCCAGTGACTTTGTCTTCTTGTGGAGAGTCAATGTTGCACTTAGAGTCTTATTAGACTTTGTCTTTTAGTATATGTTCACCTCACATGAGGAGGTAAGCATCCCATTTTGAGGTGGCATAGTTTGGTCATGTTTCAACATCTTGTGGTGTGTATAAGGTCATCATGAAAGGAGTTACATATAGCAAATTATATGACACATAAGATCATGTAAGAGGGAGGTTACATTTGAATCTTGACCAATATTATGATATATTGTTACACTTGTCACAGGGCATTTTTTTAAGTGTTGAATGAGAAAAAATGGGGGCCCAAGTTGGGTGGTCAAATACGATATTGTAAGTTGCATAAGGAATATGTTAAAAATAGTCAAGAAGACCAAGACTAAGGAGAGGCATTAGAATTTGAATCCAATATTTTGAGTACCATATCTCTCATGTGTTTGAAAATGGTTTCCCAAACCATTCATGGTTTCCAATTTGTACTTCATTTATTATTGGTGCTTGGAGTTGCAATTTGTATGGTTGATTTGTGTGTTAGGATTTGGTGTTATACACAATTGCATAAAATGTTATATTATAATGTTGTAATTAAATAGTTATTTAGTTGTGGTACATCTAGGAGATGTGTTTAGCCACACTAGGTAATTATTTGGGGCCACTTGTAAAATTGTATTGTAACATTGGGTCATTATTTTATGTGTGGGAGACATATGATAATGGTTAAATATTTGGGGAAAGTATTTAATAATGTGAAAACTTAGTGCCTAATATTAAATGAGGGATCAATAATTTTGTGTTCACATGGTTTTGTGGCACATGGTTTTATCTTACCACTTGGTTATATTTGTGTGAGTTTGTTTATATAAAAGAAAACACATGTTTTGTGGGTAAGGTTGGTTAGGTGAGTGGGTTGTCATTATTGTGTCTTTTTGAGGAGTGCATATATGAAGCATGGCATAAGATGTGTGGATTCATGCTTGGACACATGGACGATGTATTGGAGAGACTTGGTGTTTCAAAAGTATTCATTGTAACTTTGTAAGTGCATGTATTGTTTATTTGTTGAATAATAGATGGAGTATGGATGCTTTTGGAAGCTAGTTTTTTTCCCTCTTGAGGGTTTTCCCAGGGTATATCTTGTGTTATCTTGTGGCTTTTCTATTTTTATCTATGCATTTGATTATTCTGTAAGCTTGTGTGGTTGTTTTCCTTTCATGGGATTATCTAGGAAATAGATTAAATGAATTAGGCATTGATGCATTATTTCCTAACATTGTAGGTGAAGGGGACACAATCTACTGAGAGGGGGTGAATCAATAGATCAAATCTATTTAAACTTCTTAACTTTTACTGCAAATATCTAAATATACAATTCCTTATAGCAAATCCCACATAAAAAAAACAAAACATAAAAGCATAAAGCAAACAAGAGGACACCAGATATACGTGGAAAACCCAAGATGGGAAAAACCACTATGAGAATAGCTGCTTGGATCTACTACCCAAATGTAGCCTCACAATGTAGAAATATACAAGTGAATTTTATATACTAAAGTAGGCACCAACCTAACAGAGACAACAATCCCCTATTATGCTTGTAGGTACCAACCTTCTAGAGACACCAATCCCCAAATGAAAAAATACAATAGGTAGAACACCAGTCCTATCGAAATACAATGATAAAGCTTGTGGATCTTCAATACAAAACATACATGTTCCAGAGTCACTACTGACACTCTTCCTCATTGAAAAAGATCTTTTGATGCTGGCACACACCTTCTCTTCAATTTACACCCTTCAGACAATATTTTCTTCAAACCATTGTAATTATGCTTCATATGCTTACTCTCAAATCACATCACATGCATGACATTATATTAACACTCTTCCATGTCGGCCAAGGATCCACAAATAGCTAGGACGACATAAGGTGGGCCTAAATTCAATTTACATGAAACATGTAATAGGTCATTCCTATTTCAATTTTAGTTGCCACCAAAAGAACATGATGTGTGCTACCACAAGGACCTTAACTAGGTCCTATCCTAACACCGTACACAAGATTTGAATTTTGCACACTACTAGTTGTTATTGCACATGCCTTGAACTCAAACAGGTTGGTAGACATGGACAAAGAGCCTTTTATCACTTCAAACTTCTTATGTTACACACTAAACATATCCTCTAGAAACTCGAGAATATGATAGAACTAGTGTAGGCATGGTCTCCTTCCAAACCACTGAGCAAAACTACATTTCTAAAAGAAATGTTGACCACATTTGTATTACTATAGAAATCTCTCTGCCCAAAAGATATTCTTGTGCAAACTTTTAGACCACCATAGTCATAGTGACTAAATACTCTGCACGATATTATAAGCCTACAATACACACCAACTCCCATAAAGGTAGTCACTCAATAAAACTAATGATGTATTTTACCTGATATAAGATCTGATTGATTAGGAAATGACAGTAAAATTACCGACACAAATAGGTATGCAACCATACTAAACCACTAATATACATCATGCTTCCGGAATTGAGTCAAAGGGAGTATAATGGTAATTCTAGTAATCCTACAATTTTTTTCATCTTGACTTGACCTTTTACAACATTCTACTTCAGCAATGACACATCTTTGACATCAATGACAACCTATGTTCAACAATTTCCCCCTTTGTCATTGATGGCAAACAATAAAATATTGGGCCACCAAAAAAGAAATGTTGGGCAACAAAACCAACCAACTACACATGAAGATATTTACTCCGCCTTAGAATGATTTCTTCTCTTTAGCATTTTGAGTTCACTCTCTTCCCCTTTGACATAAATGGTAAAGATTCAACACTCTCCCCCTTTCTCTACACTCCTTGGAGTTCACTTTCTCCCCCATTGATACCAAGCTCTACAAACACATCTTTCAAGCAGTGGGACAATAACTTCAAATGCAGAGAAATGTGGAGTATTTCTTTGAACCTCCCTGACTATAGTAACACTTCTTTCTCCTCCTTTCTTCATTTCTAGTACACTACACAATCTAGAAACTTGTTTCCTGAATGGACTCCCCCTAAATATACACTTCACTACCTCTAAAAATGTAGTGCAAGACCACCCATCCTTCTTGTGGTAGGGAGACCAAGCTCCCCTTATCTTGTGCTTCCTATTGATTCAAGAAGAGGGAGCAACAACTTCCAATTTTTGCTAGAGAAAATCAAATGTCTCCTTAGGAAGTGGCTTTGTGAATATATCTTCTACTTGCTTATTTGTCTCAACATACTCCAACTTTACCTCTTTCTCTGCAACCTTCTCCCTCAGAAAATGATACTTGATTGCAATGTGTTTTGTCCTTAGATGCATCACTGGATTCTTTCAAATTTTTATGGCATCGATGTTATCACAAAGAATAGAGATAGGTTCATCAAACTCAATCTTCATTTCCTTCAAATTTCGCTTCATCCAAAGCACCTGAGTGCAACATGATGTTGCAACAATATATTCTGCTTCAGCTATAGATAAAGAAACTAAGTCTTGTTTCTTACTCAACCAAGACACCAAACTGTCACCAAGAAAGAATTATCCTCCACTTGTGCTCTTCCAATCATCAATGCATCCTACCCAATCTGTATTTGTGTATGCATTTGAAGTGAAAATTTCACTCTTTGGATTTAGTAGCCTTCAAATACCTAAATATCCTTTTCACTAATTTAACATGAGTTTCTTTAGGTGTTGCCTGAAATATGGCAACCATTCCAACTGCCTGCATTATATCTAGTCTAGATATTGTAACATACATCAAATTTCCAATCATGGATTTGTATAAGGTTTGATCTGTTGGAGCAAATTCATCATCTTTACTCAACTTGCATCCTGTAACCATAGGTGTTCCAACCGATTTGCAATATTTCATCTTGAACATACTTAGCATATCCTTTATGTACTTGTGTTGAGAAATGAAAATGATTTTGTCTAATTGTGCAATCTACAACTCAAGAAAGAAATATAATTCTCCTAGCATTGACATTTCAAACTCATTTTGCATTGCCTTCTGAAACTTTTTGCACATGTCCTCATTACTACCGCCAAAAATGATATCATGTACATAGACCACAAGTATCAACAATTGATCTCCTTCTATTTTTATGTACAAATTACTATCTTCACTACCTCTCCAAAAGCCTTGCTACTACAAGTATCCATTCAACCTTGAATATCAAGCTCTAGGAGCTAGCTTGAGTCCAAACAAAGCCTTCTTTAATCTACAAACATAGTATGGATTATCAGAGCATTGAAACCCTTCTGGTTGTTCAATGTAAACCTCTTCTTCTAGTTGTCTCTTCAAGAATGTTGACTTCACATCCGTCTGGTACACATTGAAGTTATTGAAAGTTGAAAGAGCTAAAAACATCCTAATTGTCTCTATTCTTGCTATTGGAGCAAATGTGTCTTCAAAATCTATGCCTTCAACTTGAGCATACCCTTTACTCACAAGTCTTGCCTTATTATGAATCACTTCACCTTCATTTAGCTTGTTTCTAAAAACCCACTTGGTTCTAATCATATTCTTGCCTTTAGGTCTTAGGAAAAGTTCCCAAGTTTCATTCTTCATGATTTGATTCAATTCTTCCTCCAATAACAGAGGGGGACCAACCACGTCAAGGCTCCAAGTCACGGAGAGCCGATAGTAGAGGCTACCCTAACTTACCTCACTCTAAAAGGATGTTTTGGGGTGAAGATCGAGAATGAAGAACACTATGTAGTACTTTTGTCACTCTATAGATCCAAAATTCTATTTAGGGCTAGACGAGCCAGTTTCTAGAGTCTGAACTATACCTTAGATAGCTATTTGTCTGAGGATGACAGGGTGGGTCTGGGATGTCAATGCAACGTGCTAGCATCTCTCTAGTGTGCTAGCATCCGTACGACCAAAAAATGTAAAGTATAGTAAGGAAAGTCCAAAAACCTACTGACAGTCTAACTAGCTTGTTTTAATGAACAAAATAGAATGATAAGATATGAAAATATAAGATAGAGATGATAAAGCAAGCAAATGAAAGCTTCGATCACGAAGATGATCTCACAAAAGCGTCGATTTGCTAGCTAGCTTCATGCACATGTTCTCTTGCACACAAGAAAGAGGGAAAATTGTTGGGGTTATATAGGGACCTGCCTTAGTCAAACCCCCGTTTGGGTGTTTCCACCTCCACAGATAGCTAGAAATCAACAAAGTAGAATATGAAATAAAGAAGATAGAGAGAAGTGCAATGAACACTACAAAAGAAAAATTCTACTCTATCAAATCATAAGGAGAGGAATGAAGCGTTACCACCTCCACCCAAAGGATCACTAGCCAATGAAGGGAGAATGCAAGGTATGGACTTGGCAAATTCACCACAGCCACAACGGTGATGAAGGGAGGTCTCGCAAGACTCCAAGCCCACAACTTCTATGGATGCCTCACACTTGCAATGTGGATTTGATGGAGTGTCAATGCTGTTGCAGTGCTCAAATGGAGTGCTAGAATGCTTCAAGAGTATGCTCAAGAGATCCCAAAAGTGTGAAAATGTGAAGAAGATGGTTGAATTGCTAAAAAGATGTGTGAAGAGATGGAATGAATGAATGAAGAGTGTTTGCGAAGGTGGGATGAGAAGGAATAAGGCCGTTTTCAGGTCGGTTGGTCGAAGAGGGACATTATAATTCATCCCCAATGAGGAGTGTAACACCTCTTCCAACTTCAGACACATGAATCCATCAGGGATGACAACACACCGTGTGGACGTCTGCACACCGCACATGCGTCCCTGACAAATATTCTCTCACCGACACACAGGAAAAATTCCAAGTGGATGGAAGGAAGATGGTTGATGTGGAATTTCACCTTCGGATTCGATTTTTCTAAGGTGAGGGTATGTGAAAGGGGAATTTGCTTAAGGGGTGCAAATTTGCTGCTATACATTTTTCCCCCACTTTAGCAAGCAAAAATATCGATGAGTGTTCAATAAAGTAGATTGAAGAGTTAGTAGGGTTAGAAATGTATACCTGAATCCTCGAGGAAGTAGACTATGATCTGGAAAACTTGAAAGCACAAGGCAGGCAAAGGACTCCACAAGTACTCTCTCCTGAGGAGGTCTGAACAAAAGGACTCCATAGCCCTGCATAACAATGAGTTTGCACAAAGTACACTGAAGGCCTTCAAACCAATGATGGACAAATCCCATAGGATGTAAGCGCCTTACAGGCCTGAAAACCTACAAGAAGGCAACCCCCAAGTACTCTCTCATGAAGGAAGCCCAGTGTAAGATGTAAGCGCCTCATGGCCCTGAAAACTTGTAAGAAGGAAACCCCCAAGTACTCTCTCATGAAGGAAGCCCAGTGAAAGGGGGACTCCACAGAGTCAGACTTGAAAGCGGCTTCATAGGCGCACCTGCAAAGCAACATGTTAATCCGTAGATAAAACATGTTAGAAAACAACAAGGAGCCACACAGGCAAACAAGCAGACAATCAACAAATTGAAAGGATTTCAAAGGGGTCCCTTGAGAACCCTTCAAAAGAAGAGGGGTCCACTCAAGGGACGTGTTGTTTGAAAGTGTAAAATAATTTTTTTTTTCTCAAATCAATTCATCATCAAGGAATCCTTTTGAAAGGAAGAAAATGCCCCATCACAAGGGGAAGGTTGAAGCTTCTCCCGCAGGAAAAGTTGCTCCCTCCTCGGAGGAAAGTTCTCAAGTTTCTTTCTTTGCGAACCCATGATGAAGGAAACACGTTCCGCTAGGGATCCAAGTTGAGAATGTGATTCTTGAAAAAAAGGTTTGCAAGGATTTTCAAGAAAAGATTCGTTGGCAACAAATGCATTTTCTAAAAATTGTAACCATTGTGAAAGTGACGTTGTCGCACATATGAGGGAAAACTTAAGTGAAGAAGAGAGAAAGATAAAAGAAAAGTAAAAAGAGACAAGACATCACAAACAAAGGGCACATGGGTGATCTAATATTTTGGGGTTAGAGTTGCTCATGAATATATATATATATATAGTATATTAATGAATTGTCATTGTATACACCTAAATCCGGTCAAGACAATTAATTAATTAAATACTAGTTATTTAATTAATGAACCCCTTTTATTTCATCTACTTATAAATAAACTCTCAATTTATTTATATAGTTCACACTTTTCTAAATTCTTCATCTTAAACCACATTCTTCTAAATTTAATTAAATAAACAAATGTCTATAGTTTGTTTTTATTTAATTAAATATCGTCTCACTAAGTTTGAATAAATTCAAATTCAAATTTAGCCACATGTCTACAACACTTTTTGGCCACATCATCAAGTGTCACATGTATTTAAATATGACTAATATTTAAATTACATTATTTTCAACCAATTCCAAAACACACTTTTGACACTTGGCTTTCTCACACATTTGATTCTCTCATACATTTGGCATGTTGCCTTTGGTCAAGGGAACATCCTCCATGATTCTTCCATCTCCACTGTTCATCTCTCATGTTCGAATCTTGACCATTGATTGTTGCCACATCACAAGATGCTTTGGAAATCCTATAAATACAACCTCTTGCTACAACATTTTACATCACATCTTAGAGTAAACTTATTATGAGGAATAACATTGAAGCATTTGGAGCATTTAGAGTTTGAGTTTAGAGTACTTAGCATTTATCATTTGAGCATTGTAGCATCATGTTAATTTAGAATCATGTCTTAGTTTATAGTTGCATTTTAATTACCATCTTAGCTTGTATACAACATTTGCATCATATAATCTAGCATCACTATCCATTTTCAATATCACCATTATCATTTGCATCATGCAATACCATGTAGGAACTTAGATTCTTGCATTTACAACATCTCATTTCTTAAGTTGTCATCCAAACCAGTCATAGTGCACATACAAATCTAAGAGCACTCATGATTTAAAGGATCCTTGAGAATAGAGAACAATGGAATGTTTATATAGATTTGTTTTGCTGCAATTAGACTAGTTTTATGATTCAAATCTTTAATGTAATACATCTCATTGATGTTTGTGTGTCTTAATATTGATTTGTTAACTCTCACAATTTCACACATACATAAATTGGCACCCACCATGGGGCTCAACCCCATTTTTAATAATTTTCTGGAAAAAAATTTGTAAACAAGTTGGACATGACCTTTTAGCGCGATCGTGAGTTCTTTCGGCGTATACGAAAAATCTTTCAGAGCATTCAATTTTTGTTACAACGCATCCAGGGACTGTTATGATGCATACGATATTTCTTTCTACACATCCAACAACTATTGTAGTGCATTTAGGGAGTCTTTCAGCACTTTCAATCAATACTTTAGCGCATTCATTAGTTTCTATAGCGCATAGAGTAGTTCTTTTGGCACATCCATTAATTCTTCTAGGGCATAGATTAGTTCTTTTAGCGCATTGGAATGATCTCTTAGTGCATAGGATGACTGTTTTAGCACATTTGTTTAAATTTGCAAAATCTTAAAATCCTGAGAACTAATTGATGTTTTTTTCTTGCAGGTACTTTTATATGCCAATCAAAGACAAACTTATGCAACTACTAATGATGTATGCAGGAGCTGGAGTTATTTGAATGCTTTCTTTTGATTAAATTAGGAACCTAGTTTAATTAAAAGGTTAAATAACCCCTTGTCTTTCATGCTTGAAGTGATAGGCCTATGTTCTCCCCTTAACTAGGTGACCAAAATGCCAGACTCACTATTTTATGCTTTATTAACACCTTTAGAAGGCCTGTCATAGTGGGAAAAAGTACTCAACCTATGGGAACGACCTAAGTGGGAACAACCAAAGCCAGGTTTTCCAACCCATTATAATCAAAAGCGAATTCAGGGAAAGTCTGAAATTTGATGGTAGTGTGCAAGATAACCATCCCCAAAGCCTTTGTCCTAAAGGTTGGGAGGTCTCCTGAGGGAGTTTATCTATTGTTGCACCGAATGGAAACCCTTACTACGAACTATAGTGTAGAAGCCAATCGAGTCAGTTTCCAAACCCTTTTTATATCACGGTGCAAGGGGAGGGAAGAATCTACCCCTAAGATACTCACCATATAACCATCAGGGATTACTAGCCAAAAGCAGAGGATTCGGCTTTGGTTAAGACCCGGGAAAGGAAAAAACACGGGCGCCCTCTAGGGGGTGACAAGGCTATGTGAGCTGACATGGTTTTAAGATGTGGGTTGTGATATTTTAAGTGACCCTTGAGAATAGAAAAGTGTTTGAATTGTCTTCTCTTGTGTTATACATGTGGAAATCGAAAGAATCAAACTAGATTCTTGAATACACACTCAATGTTTAGTTATAGGTTTGACACAACTATTTGACAACTTGTTGCTATGTTTGGAGTCATAATTCAAAAATCATCCATTTGAACACTCAATTCCCATACTTCACAAGCTGGAAATCACACAAAATTTAGTGGTCAAAAGAATATATCCCTGGAAACACTCAGATTCATTGATCAAAATCCAAACAACCAGACAGATTTGTAAAAAACACTAAATCTTTCCAGATTAGCACATTCATTTTCTGTTATAGTGCATTTCTGCCATATTTTAGCGCATACATCTGTTCCAACACATACATAACATATCTTAGCGCATCCATACATTATTCTAGCACATCCACTACTTTTTCCAGTGCATCTAAGTTATATTTTAGCGCATAGACAGAATATTCCAATGCATACACTTTATGTTTCAACGCATAGACAACATATTTTAGCGCATCTAACATATGTTTCAGCGCATACACAGAATAGTTTAGCGCATTGAGTCAATATACTGGCACATACATTCACTATTTTAGCTCATTCAGGCAGCTTTATATCACATCTGAGAAAGCTTCTAGCACATCCATTCTCTATTTTAGCGCATCTGTGTAGTCTTTTAGTGCATCCAGGCTCTGTTTTAGTGCATCCATTAAATTCAAAACTCGAGAGTTAAATTTATCCCCTATTTTGTAGTTTGAACCAGAATTCATAATCTTTTTCAGCCCAAAATCATTCCTCAAGTACAACAGAGTCTTAAACTTGTTAAAACTAACCTCTACAAGTGGAATTCTTCAAACTAAGCCAAGATCTAACATCTCAAAGTTCCTAAATCGTCAAACTTATCACACCTTTGATTATTAAGCCAAGTTTCATCATCAGGATTTGTCATCCTTTCATCAAGAAACAAAGCTATATAATCAGATTAAACTTAGTCTCATCCATAGAATTTTTCATTCTATTTGACTTAGTTTTCATCCTTGGCACTCCTCCAAACAAATATCAAAGTTTAGTTAGATTATAACACTTGCATGCCCATTCAAACAAGATTACAAAAGCATAAACTCAAGGAAAAAGAACTCAAAACTCAAAACATTGAAACTCAAATCACCATGGCTGAACCTGAAGAAAATCCTTTCCATGGAATCCACAACACTGAAGGTGAAGAAATAACTGAGGAAGACATTCAACATGTTGAACAAGATCCAAATTTTCACAAGTTCTTAGAAAATATTTTTGAAAGAAATGGGGAAAAATACTTATTAATGCTGGCTAAACAAGGTGTCAAATTGCCTGATGACTTTGATGTTAATCAATTGAAAGCACCTCCTAAAAATCATGAAAATGATTCACAAGAAATAGAACAAGTGGTTTCCTTAACTCATCAAATGAAAAACCTCCAACAACAAATTCTTGACATGCAAAGGGGAACCTCAAAACAATACTTGATACAAGACATTTGCCCATATCCTTTCGATCAAGATATCAACATGATTCCTTTTCCCAAACATTGTGAATTCCCAAAGTATGATAAATACAATGGTAAAACCAATCCAATAGATCATGTGAGGGAATTTAGAACCATGAGCCTTGAGTTTGCACATGAAGAAACTTACTTGATGAGATTGTTTCCACGCAGCCTGGGTGGAAAATGCCTTGAATGGTTTTCCAAACTTGCACCACCAATTAAAACCTTTGAAGAATTGGTTAACAAGTTAATTACCCAATACTCTTATAACATCCAACATGATATAACAATGAAAGACCTTCACAACTTGAAACAGAAAAAGGGTGAATCATTCCTCACTTTTCTACAAAAATGGAGAAGGTTATTTGCAAGATATTCTCGTCCCGTACCTGAAAAGGAAAAGATGGAAATCTTTATTGATAACCTAAATAATGAGATGATCTATAGATTGGAATTGCAATTCCTACCTACCTTTGAAAAAATTATTGAAAATGGGATTAAAATTGAAGAAGCTTTGGTCAAAAGAGGAGTCATAAAAATTTACAATGAAAACAATGCATAAAGCTCCTCTAATAACTATAACAACAATGATAAACCAACATTTTGGAAATGAAACAAAAATGTTGGTAGCAATGATGGTGTAGCTGAAACACAAAATGCAAAACCAGTATTCAACTTGACAACAACGGCCACCAAAACCAATCAAAACAATCATCCAACCAGCAATCAAAACAACAACCAAAATGTCAATCAAAACAAAAATCAAGGTAATGCTGAATCTAGAAGACCACCATATCGAATATCCTCCAATCAAAGAAGATTCACACCTTTGGTACAATCATCAAAATCAACATTAAAGGAACTTCTTGAAGCTAAAGTCATAACACTACCAAAGACAAGAAATTGGGAACCATAAGTTAAGCCTCCATGGTGGAATAATGCACATTTTTGTGACTTTCATCAAAACAAAGGACATAAAACCAATGATTGCATGCAATTGAAACATTTGATACAAGACTTGATTGATAATAAGACCATATTCGTGGAAGGAACCCAAACAAATAATGATCATGGAGCATTCAAGAACCCTCTACCAAACTATGAAAAAGGGGAATCTTCTTTATCAACTACCAAGGGCAAAAATGTGAACTATATTTATGATTCTACCATTCATTGTGTTGAGGTAGTTGAACTTCAAACCAAGGACATCAAAATCAAGGGCCAAAGGAACATTGTTACAAATGAAACTCATCACCACGATATCAACATCAAACCACATCATGTTAATGCTAATGACATCACACCAATGAATTTGGTCACAAAATTTGCTGCAAGTGACAACCAAATCAATGTTATTAAAATCAAAGAAAAACAAGACAATTCACCAATCAACGCAATCACAAGAGGGAAAGATAAAGAAACATTGAAAGGAGATGCCTCCTCTACATCCAAAGCAACTATTGTACCTGCAACTCAATATAACATAGTTGATCAGTTGCAGAAAATACCCACTCAAATATCCATATTAGAGCTTCTCAAGATTTCACCAGTGCACAAAGAAATCCTAGAACAAGCTCTAGTAGCCACCACAGTACCAAACAACCTAGAAGTTTTCCAATTTCAAGCTATGGTGGGACACTTGACCACACCTCATTGCCTATTATTTTCCGAACATGATGATGTATCAATCACCCATCCACATAACGCTGCCCTCCACATTAAGGTTTTAATTCACAAACATGGCGTGAAACATGTTTTGATAGATGGAGGAGTTGGCCTAAATATCTACATTATAAAACTTGTCTGTGCACTTGGATATTTTGAAAATGCTATTGATCCTAGAAGGAAAATCATAATAAAAGCATATGATGATGAAGAAAGATCTTCCCAAGGATTAATTGTCTTACCAATTCAAGTAGGACCAGTTGTCAAAGATATAATCTACCAAGTATTAGATAAGGATTTGACATACAACATACTCTTGGGACATCCTTGGATTCATGAGATGCAAGCAGTACCATCGACATATCATTAGTGTTTGAAGTTTCCTTTCAATGGGCAAGAAATCACTATTGCAGCTAATTCCAACAACTCCCAATATTGCAACACACTCAAAACAACCTAAGATACTTTTGTGCCACATAACAGGGAAGCTCCAAATCATAGCTCATCAAACAATGAAAGACAACTAAATTCCTTTTCAAAGTGGGTTGAGAAAAAGGACCAGTCAAAAGATAAGGGTATCGGTGATTCCACTCTATCAAGTAACGAAAATACATCAAATTCTTCATCAAATTAGCCCGAGGTAAAGGATCGGTCAAAAGAAAAATGTATTGGTAATTCTACTCCACAAAATCAGGAAGGTCAACTCAATGCACCTTATCAAAATAGGTTGAAAAGATCCAATTGAAAGACAAATGCATGGGGGAATACTCATTTGAGCAATCATTGTGTTTATCACAACTTTCATATTCTCCAAAGTCATATGGGAAGCCATCAACATCAAGACAACAATCATCACAACCAATCACACTCTTTGACGATGCCTTTGTAAGAGCAGGTGCCTTAGTGGATGAATCAGAAGACAAGGAGGTTTTAAATTGGTTATACAAAGATGATGAACCATCACAAGCATCCACTTCAAATGTATAAACAAAGCAATATGGCAAAGGGAAGACAATCCTGGAAAAGATGGGATATGAGGGAAAAGGTCCTATTGGTAAAAGAAAAGAAGGAATCATAGAACTATTATAGCTCATCACAATGAATTCAAAGGACAAGACGAGACTGGGATACATAGAAGAATCAAAAGAAGAAACCAAGTAGCAGGTTGTTGAGCGAATCCTCTAATTGAGAGATAGTTTTGAAACAGATTCCAATGAATATGAATGGGATTCCCTCTCTGAAGAGTCTTGTCATGATAAGGAAATTGATGTGATACAAAAGTATACACCAAAATGTATGGAGGGACAAAGCTCGAGTTCTAGACCACTTGAAATTGGATCATAGCATATTGATGACTCGAGTGAAGACGATCATACTTCGAGTGAGATAGATACTTTAGAAGAGAGTAACATCATAGACCTCGATATTGCTATCAAACACATTGACGATGTTTCCATCATGACACTTACCCCTTTTGACCTTAGCCAATCTAACAATTCCCTGTCGTTGATACACCCTGAAGTGATTGATTGGGACCAAAATGAGCTGCTTGACATACCTGTCTTTCCAAACGATGACGCCATTGTAAATTTCCTTTGCTCTGACAATCCTGAAATAGGTTCCACTAGTGAATCTCATAATGAAGCTTCAAACAAGGGGAGTGCAAAATCTTCTAGCTGCAAAATAATGAATATCAAAAATAGATCTAATAGTGAAAACCATTTAATGGAACTATTAAATCAAGAAAAAGTAAAAATAAAGAGCACATCTCAAGGTGAAAACCTCTCTGAGGCACCGAGAGATGGAATATTTGACACTCTTCTCGAACATTATCAGGAGAGATCTTTTGTGTTGATTGAACCTACACAATCCATCAACGTTGGCACAACCAAAACAATCAAGACTTTACATCTAGTAGCATCCATGATAGAAGAAGAAAAACCAAGCTTCACCAAGTTCTTTGAAGAACGACAAGTAAACTTTGCTTGGTCCTATGCTAACATGCCAGGCATAGATCCAGATCTTATCATGCATCATTTATCACTACCACTTGGGGTGAAACCAATGAAGCAAAAGTTGAGAAAAATGCATCCTCATATTGCCCTCTTGGTGAAAGCTGAATTGAAGAAGCTACTGGATGTGGGATTTATCAGACCTATTGATTATGTTGAGTGGATATCAAATATTGTGTCAATTTCAAAACCAGACAAAAGCATCAGGATATGCACAAATTTCAAAGATCTTAACAAAGCTTGCCCAAAAGATGATAATACTCTACCTAACATTGACATCATCGTAGACTTGACAGCTGGACATGAAATGTTATCACTTATGGATGGCTTTTCAAGTTACAATCAGATAAATATAACACCCAAGGATTAAGTTAAAACAACCTTCACATGTCCTTGGGGCACATTTTGCTGGAACGTAATGCCTTTTGGGTTGAAAAATGTTGGAGCCACATATCAAAGAGCGATGACCACCATCTTCCATAACATGATGCATACTTTTATGGAAGAATATGTAGATGACTTGTTGGAAAAATCATTCACTAGAGAGGGACATCTGGAAATTCAGGACAAAATCTTCACCAGACAGGAGAAATTCAATGTGAGATTAAACCCCAAGAAATGTGTATTTGGCGTAACATCAACTAAACTTTTGGGGTATATTGTATCGACTAAAGGCATTGAGGTGGATCCTGCAAAGTTCAAAGACATCATGGAGATGACTCCTCCTAAAAATATCAGTCAACTCAGATCTTTACAAGGACGATTCCAATCTATCAGGAGGTCCATCACACAACTGGATGATAAAACCCATCCTTTCAATCACTTACTACATAGGAATGTCTCTTTCAAATGGGATGAAAAGTGTGAAGAAGCCTTCAATCAACTTAAGAAATATCTAATGTCACCACCCATACTGGTACCACCAACCAAAGGAAAACCATTGCTACTCTACATTGCAACAACGAAGATATCTTTGGGCGCTTTACTCACACAGGAATACTCTATAGGAAAGGAAAGGGAAATTTATTACATCAGCAGGACCTTGAATGGTTATGAGATCAACTACACCTTTATTGAAAAATCTTTTCTAGCAATAGTATTTGCTACTCAACAAATAAGACATTACATGTTGACTCACACCATCAAAATCAGCAAAAATTGATCCATTGAAGTATCTACTCAGCAAAGTTGCCTTGACAGGAAGGCTAGCCAAATGGGTCATGATATTGAGCGAGTTTGATATCCAGTAAGTGGATAGAAAAGCAACCAAAGTTCAAGCCATAGTAGATCAACTAGCGGAAGCACCATTACAAGATGATCATCCAATGAGCATTGAATTTCCAGATACTGATGTCCTAACAATGTCAACACAACAATGGATGTTATACTTTGATGGATCTTACACACAACATGGATCAAGTGCAGGAATCTTGTTTGTCACACCTCAAGGACACACCATTCGAAAGTCCTACAGGTTAATGTTTCCCTACACTAACAACTCAATGTTGGCGTAACAACTAACACCTCTGGAGTAAAATTTGTTATGAACAACCTATGTACACTACGCAATGAGTGCTCTTCAAATTAGGAGGGGAAGCTCCCTCGTGCTTTGACAAAAATACTTGCAAAGGGAAATAAACTAAACTATGTCCTGTCTTTTTGTTTCAGCTGTAGAGGCACAAGGATTTCTTGAAAGAACTTATACGTTGCAGCTGAGTATTTTCTGGTTTTGCAGATCCACTAACTACAACTAAACTTAATATATCCAATCTCCTCAGGAAAACAGAGCATGAGGAAACGGAGCAAGGTTTGACTATCTGATGATAAACGAATTCAGATTCTCTACTTGAAGGCAAGGTGGCGCGACTATTATCTCAACCTGAATAAGTTTATTGGTCACAAAACAGATTTAAGAATTTACCATGACAATCTTATGAAACCCTATGTGGCATAACACTTGATCAAAATAGTAAAGACTTCACAAAATAGATTTATCATCACAATCTCACGAAACCCTATGTGGCATAACCCTTGATTATAATGATAAAGATTCACAAAATAGATTTATCACCATAATTTCTCGAAACCCTATGTGGCATAACAATTGATCACAATGGTAAAGATACACAAAATAGATTTATCATCACAATCTCTCGAAACCCTATGTGGCATAACGATTGATCACAATGGTAAAGATACACAAAACAGATTTATCATCACAATCTCTTGAAACCCTATGTGGCATAACAATTAATCACAATGGTAAAGATGTTCAAAATAGATTTATCTAAACTATGGAAAGAATCCACCATTACAATCTCTTGAAACCCTATGTGGCATAACAATTAATCGTAATAGCGAAGACACATGAACAAATACCAAAAGAGCAATATTGAGGGCAAGGTAGGCGCAGCATATAAGCAAAAGTTATTTACAAATGAGCAAAAGCTCTTATTTATATACATCAAGGTGTAGGGAACCCTAAAATCACCTTGAGTCATCTACAGTTCTTGCAATGCATGCAAGATTTGCTGCCAAACCCTAATGAAGTAAACTATACAGTTAACTGGAAAGCTACCATCAGTTAACCGAAACATCTAATCTAAAAATGGACAATTGTGCGAGCATGCACGTCCTTATTGAAAGCGAGTTAACTGGAAGACTACCATCAGTTAACGTAAAACCCTAAAATAAAACTCCAAGTGTGTAAAGCTAATCTCAGAATAGATATGCATGTCATGACAACATCGAGTTAACTTGAAAGGGTAACAGCTAAGTTCAACTCGTGTGTGTAATGTCTATCCTGAGAGGTGGGAACTGAAGTTTACTATGTGTGATCTCGAGCAATCAATCCCTCAACGAGATTGTTGACTGTATCACTATTTGGAGCTATGAGACTCTGTCGGAGAATGCTATGTCGATGCAACATGTCCTCACCAGCTGTAATCTAAGACTGAAGTTCCCCTCTGCTCCTCGTTGCCTCATCGAATAATGCTAACATGACTGTAAGCTGAGTAATCTTACAGCCAACGGTCTCCCCACTGAAAATGGTATGAATGAGTGCCTGAAGCTCTGACTAAACATCGGTAAGCTCAACAGAGGCACCACCCTCGATTTGATAACAACACGGTAAGCAAGATACTAGAGTCCTCACAAACCGGAGTGCACTAGTGACGTGCTCTCTACTCTCAGTCAATTCTGATGCTAAAGTGTCTTCTATCTTTACCCTGAAAACCAATTGTGTTTTCCAAGAGTAGATAGCTTCTCTATCCTCTGCATCTATGACTGCATCATACGCCACACTCAGGTGAGAAATCATAATCTCATCCCGGGGTTTGTTAATAGCCATATCTCGTTCCTCATCCTGAAGACGAAGACGGAGCTCTCGTGCATTGTATCGCAACTGATATAACTCTGTAAGCATAGCACGGCCTCTAGCAATGAACTCCTCCTCCCACTCATCCAAACACTTGCCATATGCAACCAAGTGATTGAGTTGATTTTGATCTGCTGGAGGCTCAAGCATCGGCGGAAGTGTGTTAATGGCATCGGGTCTATGCACAAGGCTAGAAATATACTGACTAAGCTGTCTGATTTCAGCCTTGAGGGCTGCCTTATCCTCTCTGTCCTTTAGTATTCTATCCTTGGCACTGTCTGTAGCAACTTGTAGGAGATCAACCTGAGTCTGAAGTGTGCTACGACCAAGGTTGACTGTGATAACTTCAAAATCCTGAGATTCTAACTCAGCCAAGTCCTTACCCTGTGGAGGTACGACAGTTTCAATGACAATCTCCATGTCAGTGTTTCTCTCTACATGAACCATGTTCTTGACTCTCTTGTCTGGCGCATCCTGGTAAATGTCATCAAAATCAGAATGATTAAGAACATAAGATGGCTGCTTCCTCTTCCTTCCTAGCTGAGCTTCGATCCAAGATTGGTCTCGGCTAATGCTACTAGAAGGTTCTGCACTAGTGACAGGAGGTACTGATGAGAGTGAGTGTGTAGAAGACCCACTGCGAGGTGGAGAGTCTAAATCCAATTCGATGTGAATTGGGACTGGTGACTGCTCTGGAACTGATGTAGGAACTTGAGGCTGAACCTCAGGTACTAGCGATCTCTGAACTAATCTTTGAACTGGCTCTATGATAGGCTATCTGTCAGGCTCCGTGTGTGTAACAGTGGCAAGCGCCTTGCCCTTTGAATTGTTTGGCGCTTGTACTTTTTTTAGGAGGATTACTCCTTTTCTTTTGTTTAGGTTTTGACGAGGAAGGTAACGAAGGATTCACCACTACTGGCGGCTCTACTCTGGGAACACTTACCCTCCTTGTCTTCTTGCTATCAAGGTAAAGTATACTGTTCTGGATAATTCTACTTGACCTCTCTTTGACCGTTACGTATTCCTTGGTGTACCAATCAACTGCTGGCAACGGTTGTGTATCAACCTGTTCTCTGAAAAACTGAGGAAGAACCTCTCCCTCGTCATCTGATAAACCTCCCACATCTTCTGATAAGAAAACAAAAATCTGTGAGAGAGAAGCGGCCATAACTGCGTCTGCGAACCTCGAAGTCATCTACGTAATTTGCCCAATAATCCTCCATAGAAGGCTCGTGATATGTACCTCCAGCAAGGCGAGCTGTATAATGACCTGAAAGATCATAGGCATGTGCTTCAACAAGATACTTAAGATGATATTCCTCAAGCTCTTGCCCTGCAATTTTACTATCAATTGCCGACTTGCACCAATACATTCCAAACTGAAAAGGAAAGTTGAGAGATGGTATGTGCCTGCGGCGTAGAAGACGATGAACATCATGCATCTGTCTTAGGAATTCCTGAAAGACTATCCTATCCGAAGGATAATGTGGAAGCATAGCTGGATTTCCTATAAAGCCGTATACTCGGATGTAGGTGTATGTTGGGAACTGAATAAACCAATCTGCCCATCCATCCATCGCTGCCCTAGCAACTACCGAGATACGAACATGCAATTCCCGGTCCAAATTCCTCACTGTATAGGTCAAGAAAGCCTCGTGAACACGCTTGAAATGACGTTCAGCTCTAGTGAACTCAAGCTGATCATAATACTGGTAGACTTTCTGAACACTGAGAATGCCCACGGTGTTTAGCCCTCAGAACTGACCCTGATAAGTGATCAAGTACATGATATACGAACACATATGAAACTCATGAGCAACCATGAAACCGGTGATTTTCCTGTGGAGAATATTGCTGATGAAGGATGCCCAGTCATAATGCTCCTGCCCAGAAATGATGCGACCAATAATGTAATACATCCAAGGCTGGAAAACATTTGCATGTGCTTGACCTGAGATACGATTCAGGAGTGTGATTAGAATCGCATACTCATCCTTGTATTCACCGCGACCCACATTGTTTGGCAATCTGTTCTTTGCTTGTTTTAACCATCTTTCTGCCATCTTCTTCTGACACTTGTCCACATCAGCATCAAATGCCTACACACACTGCTCCATAGAAACAACTAGGCTGTTCTGGTGTTGAGGAATGCCAAAACTCCTTTCGATATCCAAAGGTTTGAGACTGCAAATGACTCGTCCGTCAACTGACACTATCTCACGAGTAGTAGAATTGTAATGCTTAATACAAGCCATCATGAATTCAATACAGTGAACGGAGATAGGTATGGAAGCGGCCTCTAGTAAACCAGACTGCTCAATATTTTGAATGATTGAACTTCTGATCTTAACTGGATCTAGCACTGCTTTTGGCAATACTTTGTGAAGGTTTGTCTCAACCAACCTGAGAAAATCATGAGTAAGGACAGTTTTGGTCCTATATTCAAGCTGAGTGAAGTGCATTTTTGAAAACTAGCTTGTTGACTATGAACTTGACTATATTCTGACAAGAATTCTGGAAGCTAAAAATAGCCTGTGAGAGTTAAAAATAGCCTTTCGAAGAATTATTTTCAGCGAAAAATCGGAGATATGGGTTTTGTCCAGAAAAGGATTCTAAGACAACCCAGAATGTCAGATTTGCAAAAATTCAACTTCTACTCAATTGTACAAAGACTTTTCAGTTGAGAAAATTAGTAACTCAAGAACGAACGTTCTGAAGTTAAAAATTCGTGAAAAATCAAACGCACAATTTCAACTCGAGGAAATTATATGAGAATGATCCAGATACTGAGACTTGTAGAATTCGCCAATTTCAGGAACATGCACACTATATTTTGAGAGAAATATGAGATTGAAGGATGAAAAAGACGTTTTTATGATGCCTTCTTCTGTGAAAATCGCCTTAGATTTCTTCAAATTACTGATAATTGTGAATTTTGATCTGCAAAAAGATATATTAGGTAAAATCGCCTCTGGAAATTGATGAAGATTTTTCCTTTGATCTGGAAAAATTCGCCTTGTTTTAAAAACCACAAATTTTCCTCTCTTGAAATTTGCGCCTTTGAAGAAATTCGAATTTGCCTTTGAAGAAAAACGAATTTATATTGAATTTTGAGGATTTGCCTTTGAATATGAAATTCGCATTTGAATATTTAAAGATTGCGAATTGATATTGAAAACGCCTTGGATTTTGAAATACGCCTTTGATCTCTGAAGAAATTGCGAATTTTGATACAATGAACTCCCTTAAAGGTGCGCGCCTTCTTCTCTTGAAGAAATACGAATTGCTTTGAAGTTGCTTTGAAAAATTGATAAACTTCTATTTCCCCTTTGAAAATATGAATTTGCTTTGAAAAACACGAATTTCACTTAAGATTGAATTTGCTCTTAATGAAATCGAATTTCCTTTGAAAGCTCTGTGAATAATAATAAAGGCGCCATACTTTAAATAAGAAGAAATTCGCATCAATTAGTAACTGCAAGAATTGAAAACCCTGACAAAAATAGAAGACCTCTGATTGGTTGCCTTTTAGTTCCACTGCCACTGACTGGAAATTCGAATTTGAATAAATAATAAAATATTTATTATCATGCAATTAGCAAAGGCGCCAAAAATAGAAAATCGCCATTTTAAATGCTAAAATTACAAAATAAATATTCAATATTTTGAACTTCAGTTGACAACCTGGATGAAGCTTTGAGATTCATCGTTAGACTTCACCGAATCTGAAAAGTCATCTCTTGAGCTCATAGGCGTCCATTTGCTCAAGTTATTTCACTTTTTACTAACTTCCTATTTTATAGCTGACTGCACAGTCACGACTGGCCAACTTTGACACTAATTTTTGGATGACCGGGTGATGCTAAGACTGATCTGAAGAATTCATCGGAAAGCCTATTGAACAAGGAAGAAATGTCTGCTGGGAGACACTACTGCAAAATCCATCATTTAACCCCTTGAAAAATTAGGCGCCCCTGGTTAAATTGCTTTTACGGGTTCCAGACTTAGCCATTTCTCAAACTGCCATCTGACACTTCAAACGGCTGCTGTCGGTGAATGGTGAACCCTGCTGACAAGCAATGAAGCTCACTGCGTGCCTGAAGATATTCTGCATCCAACAGATATATGCATGACATCTGAAAGCTGTGTTAAGGGCCTCAAAAGTAAAAGTGCCCCTGGCTCTCAGTTGCACTGACATCATTTTGACGAATATTGAACTTTCATCTAAGTACCCTACTTTGACCTCTGATATCTGGAGCTGGGATGACCCGATTCAGGCACTATCTGTTTTAACGGACAGCCAGAAGGGCCCACAAGAGAAGTCTTTAGAGGTGACGAAGCAAGAAAACTACTTCTAAGACCTCAAACACTCCAGTGCGTATTTTATTTAAAATTACCGCTCCAGACTTAGCCTATTTTCCGGATATCTTCATTCTTCAGCATCTCGCCAAAGACCTCGCACGTACGAGCGATTGCCAAATCCCGAAGGCTGATGGCTAGGCTCGTTGAATAGATAAAATGATTACGCTCAAAAGCCGTGAAGACTTCGAACACGAACGAACTCATCTGATAGGCCCAAAGGCTAGGCGCCTCTAGACTGTAAAAATACACTACAAATTGTTTGTTGGTCCGCCCGTGAAATTACGTGCTTGGTAGAACCTCTGCCATGATCACCTGGAACGTCGGATCGACAAGCTGGATGATGCATTACGGAGCTAGGCTAGAGTACTACTGATGTTAGGAAGACTCTGTCTGCAAATTTTGGCATTGGAAGGGTCCTCTAAACCAGCGCCCCTGGGCTGTACTTGCACTGGGAATCAACGGAGAAGCTTAGAAACGTGAAAACTCCATTATAAGCTGATCTTCAGACGACTGCTACTGGAACTCTGAAATTCGGATGACTGCGTTCGATATTTCGCCGGATAAGCAGACTAGTTGAGAATGAATTGACTGTATCCATTATCGAAAATGCCAAGATTTACCCCTATTTAAGATGGGCGCCCTCAAGCTAGAGGTGCGCTTTTGCCTGAAAGTGACAAATTTCTCATATCTGGAACTTTAGGGATTTCAACTTCTGACGCTGTTTTGCCGGAGCTGTGGGTCCCAGAAAGCTTTACCGGATAACTTATCGGATAACCAGACCAATTCTGAAGAGATTGACTGGATGCTTGAATGTTTTTAGCAACATCTTGACCTTCAACAAGCTGGGCGCCCTTGGGCTATACTTGCGCTTTTATGCTTTTTCCTGAGAAATCTTCATATATTAATCACTGAAAACTTCATCTCGATCACTGAAATGATCGTATGCACCATGAAATGTCGTCGTGAGATGTCCCTCCATCGTGAAACACTCCATTCTGAGTCTCTGCTTCAGGTTCTATTCAATAAAACTGACTTTGACTGACAAAATATTGACAAAACTCCATGCTTGATATTGCCCAAAACTATATTTTACATCATTTTAGCAAGGTTAAGACTAGTTTATACAAAATGCCTTGATGAAGCAAAAAATTTGGTTTGGGTACAACACACAATTGAGTATGAAGCATTGGTCATTGGAATCAAAGTAGTCATCGAATGGAAGATCACAAAGTTGGATGTCTATGGTGATTCCCAACTAGTCATTAATTAGGTGAATGATGATTACCAAAAAAAAGATGATAAATTGATGCCATATAAAAGAATGGTTGATGACTTTAAAAATTACTTTGTGGAGGTCAAATTTGAACAGATTCCTAGAGGCGACAACAAAGTTGTTGATGCTATGGCAACCATTGCTTCTCTCTTGCAAATACCTAAAAAATGAGCCCATTATGAGTTCATGGTGGAACAACTATTTAACCCCACCTATGACAACCCCGAATCCCAAGTCATCTACCATCTAGTCGAGACTGACGCTTCTACCTATTGGAAAATCTACACCTATCTGAAAGATAATACCCTCCCACCTGATTTATCCTGAAACCAAAAACAAAATTATATCTGACAAGCAGCTCGACATACCCTGATAGCCGATGTACTTTATCGACGAGGTCTTGATGGTACTCTCCTTCGATGTCTTGAATGTAACGAAGTTGAAAATTCCTTACATGAGGTTCATGAAGGTATCTGTGGCACACATTCAAGTGGCCTAACTTTAGCTAAGAAACTCCTACATTTGGGGTATTACTGGCCAAATATGGAGAAGGAGTCATTTCAATATGTCAAAAAATGTCAAAAAATGTCAAAAATGTCAAATTCATGGAAACTTGATACACGCGCCAGCGCAAGAGCTACAACCATTCCCATCAACATGGCCTTTTTTTCAGTGGGGATTGGACCTTGTAGGCAAAATTTATTCGTCATCTTCCAATGTGCACAAGTTCATCATCATAGCCACAAAGTACTTTACGAAGTGGGTTGAAGTTGTTCCCCTAACTACCATCACAGGAAAACAAATTTTATCCTTCATCCTAAATTATATCATTTGTTAGTATGGCATTCCTCAATCCATTATCATGGACAACAACAGACCTTTCAAGAATCAGGATGTTCAAGAACTGTGTGAGAGGTTTCATATCCAACATTGGTTTTCTACACCATATTATCCTCAAGGAAATGGCCAAGAAGAGGCCTTAAACAAAACCATCCTAAAAATCCTAAAGAAAACCATCAACAAGGCTGGACGTGATTGGAACGTTCAATTAAACCCTGCTTTATGGGCTTACAGAACCAGTATCTGTACCCTGACAAGAGCCACACCCTATGCTCTAGTCTATGGATTAGAGGCGATTCTACCTATTGAGGCTAAGCTACCATCACTCCATGTGTCACTAAAGGGGATCATTTCAAATGAAGACTATCGGGTCTCGAGGATACAAGAGTTAGAACTGTTGGATGAACATCATCAACATGTCATGGATCACTTGAAATCTTATTGGTAGAGGATATCCAAAAGGTACAATCATAGAGTAAAGCCTAGAACATTTTAGGTAGGTGACTTAGTCCTAAAAGAAAATCACCGTAATCAACAAGATCGAGAGAAGAAGGGGAAATTTGAACCAAACTGGCTAGGTCCCTTTGTCATTTTGTCATTCTTCGGATTAGGAGCATATTAGTTGTCCACACCGAAAGGGGATTTGTTTGATGAACCCCAAAAAAACTTGCATCTCAAGAAATTCTACACCTGATTCATCCAGTGCATCGGAAAGAGTCTTGAAAAAATGCAAAAATAAATAAATTAGAAAATGTCTTGAAAAAATGGTTGCCTTGATGAAAACCTAGCAAACAGTCATCTTGGTAACAACAAAAAAAAAGAAGAGAAAAATACAAAAAAAAATTGAAAAAATAAAAAATAAAAAAAATTGAAAATCTAAAAAAGTGCAATAAAAACAAGTAGTGAAAACTTGGCAATAGGGACTATTTGTGATAGGTTAGCTTTTCCATCTATTTGAGCATGCCGACCATTCACTTTCACCAATCGCTTTCGCCATCAATCTTCCTATCATCAGAAAGCATCATGTACATATCCTGACATCGTGTTCATGTCTCACCCTAGACTGGGGGAAAAATCCTGAACTCACTAGGGGCAATGAACTTTGAGCTTAAACCAACAGACAAACAACAGTAGGACAACACAAAAAACACAATGATCATAGTGCAATCCAACATTAGACATCAAATACCATCAGTAACACATCAACCATCCAAATCAAACAACCAAATCAATCAAACCAAAAGCAAACTTTAAATGGATGATGTCCCTTCTGAATCATGGATTTGGCACTTTGGAATGTCTGTTCAACTATTGTATTTGATTTTTGTTGTCATATCTCTGGAGCAACTCAATGATGTATTGAACTAGAGTAGCCAGAAAGGAGTATGGTTTTTTCTTTGTATGTTGTCTGTGAGTTGATCGCTACTACTGTGCAAATTATCGCGAGACGTGCTCTACAAAGTATCACTGATGACATTTTGAATTTGCATAGGAAAATGATTAACTCTTGTCTTTTTACGCAAGTAATGCTCAGGTCATCTCGGTTTAATTATAACTAGATGCTTGTGTTAACTTGGAATATCAAAAATCATGGAAGTAGTACTCAGGTCATCATGGTCTAATTATACCATTGATGTTTGTACTCACTTTCAACATTTTAAAAGCTCAATGATGATAAAAAGCACAACAAATCGACTATTGCGATGAAAACCTTTGCATATTGGATCTGCATGGTTAAGTTAGACTGCATTCATGTTAGTTTTGCATTTGTATTAATGGGATTTGTTGGTTGGAAATTTTGTATTCTCGTGAAAGCGTACAAAATTGAGATTTCAACCACAGCACGTGAGTTTGAACTCTCCTAATTAAGGGAAGGCTCCCCCTTTAACTAAATAAAACTAAATGGATGGGACAGCAATCGTTCCTCTTGTTTCAGGAAAGATTACGTTCTTCTCTCTTCACAGAAAAGACACAGTAAATGTTACTAAACTTATTACAACAGCTATGCAGTGAAATTAAGAGAAAGGAAATAAAGTTTCCTGAAAGCACAAAGACTTCCGTTATTTCCTCCGGGACGGGAAAACAATTCGATAAGCACAAAGTCTTGAAGAATGAAATCCTATCAACCTTTTTCAGAACGATTACTTTATGGAAATATACAAGATAAAACAGCTCAAAGACTGTAATTACAATGTATCTTTAAACTACTCTTAAATGAGAAATACTTATGAGCACAAAGACTTATAATTCTTCTCTATTTCTAACACTAACTATGAATTCAATTCTCACATTTACAGCACAAAGTCTGCAAATATTTAAATCAAATCTCTTTTCAGCAATCTTCAACAATTCTCAAGTAATCACAATATAATAAAACAAGGATTCAGCTCAAAGTCTGAAATTCCAGCTTCTTGATATCACTTGAAAATTCACAATATTTCACTATAAAGCTCAAAGACTTTATGAGTACAAAATTCTGCAGAGTTTTCTTGCTTGCTAAAAAGATAAAGATTACAATAGACCCCTCAAGTATTTATAGGAGGAGGGTCTGGAGAAAAAGGTGGGAGGATCTCAACAAACTTGAGAAAATCTCTCAACCGATAACTAATTGCAATTGACTTATTCAAAATTACAATCCAAATTGTGATTTGTCTTGTAAGATTTTACATGTAATTACATTTTCGAAAATTGCAAGGAAAGAACACTTGCAATTGCAAAATTTGTTTTTACATATATATTGTCGAAAGTAAAATTACATAAAACAATCTAAAACTTTCAATCTGTTTCATTCCTATCCTTGAAAGATAAGAATTTGCTGATGATGGTCTTCAACTCGTTCGGATCTGGACCCAATGTGTTCTTGGCCACTGCAACTGTCTTCAAAATTACATCAAAGTATCTGATAGTCGCCAATCTATGCTCTTCATAATTAGTTTGCATTTTCTCAAGGATTGTTTGATGATTGACAAGCTTTTGAATCGAATCCATAGAAAATTGCTCTAATTCCATTTGTTGACGAAGACTAGCCGCCATTTCTGAAGTAACTGAATCAGCTTCAAGTAATTCATCCTCTTGATTTAAAACCATACATGAGATCTTCTCAAAACTTGAAAGAATATCCTGCTGAACTTCATCATTCATCTCTAAAGTGGCCCGGATATCTTTGATAAGATCTTGAATGACCAATGATTTATTTGTCATAAGTTCTTCAAATTCTATGTACTTCTCTCTGTTTGGCAAGATTGAATTGCTGCATAGAATTTGTAACTTAACTTGATCTATCTCATGCCAGATTTTTAAATCCTTCTCAAGTGATTCCAAACTCTGCTTGAAGGTCTCCAAAGTCTGATTCAGCTTTATCTTTGCTATTCTGACATTTTTGAAAACTTGCAACATCTTCTCAATCATTGGAATACTTTGCTCAATTAACTGAGTTATCCATGAATCAATTGCCTTGGCCTTTTGCGCAATTCTTTCTAATTGTCTAACTGACTCATTTGGAGGAGCTGTAGATAGAGAATCAACTGCCTCTGATGATCCTGTAATCCTTTGAATGACTGCAACCAGCTGAGCATTGTCTTCTTTGAGTTTTTCCTTTTTAGCTAAGAGTTCGTTATAGCTTTGTGTCAGAATTGTCACTGAACTCTGAGCATCCTGCATCATATTGGCATGAGTCTGCTTGCCCAATTCGACTCTTGTGAATCTGTAGTCAGATACCTGCATTTCTTCATGCGGTTTATCAACTAAGGGCTCTGCAATTTCAGCATATTTCATTCTGTTGCTGTCAACAAAAACCTGTGAGACTGTTTTAGCTTTCTTTGCAATTACTGGTTTTGATTTCTTCAATTTTCGGAAATCAAAAATATCAGGAGACACTGCTTGTTTCTTTCTCTTAGGAGCAATTGAATTCAGCCATGGAGGAAGATCCAAGGTTGTCACATCTGAAATGGCAACTGCGGTCTCAGTAGAAATAGCCTCAGTTTGAGATACAACAGAAATTCTTGAAGGTGCCTCAGTTTGTACAGCAACAATGTTTTGCTCAGAGGACAAATTGCAACTAGGATTGGCCATGAAACAATCAAAGTTCGTTACAGATGTATCAATTTCTGGAAGAGTTGTTTCTGACATGGCTGAAAAGATTGGATTGATATCAAAAATACTCTTGAAGTTAGTAGGCAAGTTCATCATGGGAGTATCCGTTACAGATGAAGACTGATGACAAGTCTCTTGTGTTGGAATAGAAGGAACAAAAACGGTAGAGAAGGAATCAACATCACTGTCGATAGGAGACAAAGGGGATATAGCTGATTCTGGTATTTGAGCCTCAATGTGAGGAGTTATCTCACTTAGGATAGTAGAGGTCTCATGAACCTTGTCTCCTTCTTGCTGATCTAATACCTGAATCTGCATTTCGTTGACTTCCTTACCCTTTAATGTTTCCCTATCCAATGGTTGTTCTGGAGCTCTGCTTACTTTCAGCTTGATTCTGGTACTTGAAGAGGAAGCTCCTTCTTTTGATTGTTCTCTGATTTCTGATTTCAATCCTCTAGGACCAGCTGGGTCATCTTCAGCTCTAACTTTGATTTTGATAGTCTTGACACCTATGCTTTTGAGCCAAGAGTTGGTGTTCGCCAAGACTGATTGAAATCTATCAAAGATAGAGACGGATTCCTTTTGAGACCATTGAATTGTAGGAATGGGAGCATTAGCAACTCCCTGTTCTTCGTACTCAGGATCCAAAATCTGCTTATCATCAATCACTCCTTCCGGAATTAAAGTCAGATTTAGGTCAATTATTTGCTCCAAAGTCAGCCTGCAATAATCCATTTTATATACATCCTTTTCTGTACGGAGATCTGCCCAAATGTCCTCAATGCGGTGAACATGAGTGAAGGAGGCTCTTTTTATTTTATCCTTCATCCTTCTGTAATCAAAATCCACCCTAGCTTGGAATCTCTTCAATGTTATCTCCTGAAGTTCAGTTTCCATTGCTTTGGCTCTTGAAGAGGTTGTCAAAGAATACCTGCCAATTACCAATGGATTATGTGAAGAAATACCAATTCCAGACTTGTGTTGTGAAGCTTGACGTGAATGAACTGCCATCAATTGCCTTCCCAGCTCCATCAGAACGATCTTATCAGTTGGATATCTCGGGAGCATATAAGGTTGGTCTTCAAAACAGCCAACTCTCATATAGGTGAATGTTGGAAATTGAAGAAACAAGCAGCCATATTGATTTACCTTATTCCAAGCTGCATCTGATACCCTGTTATTTACCAACTCTTTGTCAAACAAACACATAAAATAACCAAAGAAGGCATCTTGTACCCTTCTATAATGCGCTCGACTTGGAATAAAAGTCAGCTGGTCATAATATTTCCATACAGGCACCAATGATCTGTCACCTTCAGGAGATAAGCCTGGAAAATGTCTCAAGGAAGCTGCTATGTAGACCAAATATGAATTCATATAGAAGGTCAGAGTGGTAGGAACCTGTGCAAGCTGTTCGCACAAACAGTCACTGATTATTTCTCCCCAGAAAATTGGATGTTGTGCTTTTCTAATGACAACCATGAACTTATACATCCAGCTTTCAAACATGTTAGAAACTTTCAACCCTGCAATTCTGCTCAAAAGAGTGATCATGTCATTAACTTCTTCTATAAAATCAGACCGATACAACTTGGGCATACGGGTCGCACAAGGTCGTGATTTTAGAAGCCATTTAGAGTTGATGTGTTTAATACAATCATTCTTTTTCTGCTCAAAATGTTTGTGAGCACTCTTCAATGAAATCTCTGAATAAGTAGTTGCATCAGGTACTCTGAAAACTCTATTGATTGTCTCAGCATCAAGTCTGATAACTACGTTGCCATCATCATCCTTAATTGTCCTGGATTGTCTATCAAAGCGTGCTGCACATGCAAGGACGAATTCTGGTTCAAGGGCAGCAACAGGAAAAGAAGCCACGAGATGGATATGACTTCTCAGCAACTTTTGCATATCAGAAGACGTAGATTTCTCAGCCCTTTCAAGAAATTCAGACATATCAACATGCCCTATTTCTGTATCTTTGATCTCATCGATGTTTGAAACAACGTGAGATGGAGAGATCTCATTCTGATATTTGTCGAACTTATACTTCATCTTTTTGCCTGCTGGAGAAGTTGGTTCATCCGTCATTGAACAGGAATCTGCAAGACTGCGGTGAAAACCCCATAAGGTCAGCACATCATCAGCATCAACGTGAGTGGACATGGCGGAAATCAAACCCTAGAACAATGAAATGGATTTTGAAAGAAAGAGGGAAGGCGAATGAAGATGAATACGAAATGAATGGAATGGTGGCAGTCAAAAACAGCACGCCTCTTCTTGAAACAGCAAGATAAAGAGACCTTTGGCTTGGATTTGGAATTTCGTTCAAAAAGGTCAACTTTTGTGCTTTTTAAGGCAATTCGGGTTTTTGAATGACTTTGACAATTTTGGAACTTTTTGACATTTTAGCAATTTCTGCTTTTTGCAATTTCGGGATTTTTCTGAAATTTGACAATTTTCACAAAGGCAATCGGGATTTTTATGAAATTTAACAATTTTCAAACTTTGCAATTTTAAAAATTGTTATTTTAATTACAAATCTCAAAATTGTATTTTTAAGCTAAAAACCCGAAATGAACATTTATTTTGTGAAAAATAATGACGGATATATGAAGTGGCGAAATGAAGTGAAAGGAATGAACATGATATGTGAAATTTTATTGCTGAAAATGAACGGTGAAATGGAAGAAATGCGTTCTAATCATGTAAAGCATTTTTTTTTTTAAAAGAAAATGCATTATGTATGGTAGTGTGGAGGTATGTGAAATGAAATGGAAAAATTTCAATGAAATGGAGAAGACGTGTAAATGTAGATGAGAAAAACGCATCTCTACATGAAGGCGAATGGAGATAATATGGAGATATATGGGTGGAGATGGCGAATGAAATGGAGGAATAAATGGCAGTGAGAGTGAATAACGTTTTTAAAATAAGAAAACGCGTTTTTGAGCAAAGGCGAATTTAGGTGGAAATATGAGATTATACATGAGGTTTAGGATGGAAATATGGAGGATACATGCTGGGCGAATGAAATAGAAAATGAAATGGAGAAAAACGGAGGGATATGAATGTGTATTATGAAAACGCGTTTCTAAATGAAGACGGATTTTTGCTAAGAAAAACGCATTTCTAAATGAAAATAACCAGTAAGAAAAACGCGTTTCCATGAAACAATGATAGATACTTATGAATACACATAAACGACCATAAGAAAAACGAAAAACAGAAAGAAAAACGCGTAAGAATAAAAAACGCGTTTTAAAACAGTCATAAAAACGTAAAACGTGGATTAGATAATGATAAAAACGCATATAAATGACAGTAAAACATTGAAAAGGAAGATGGAAAATGCGAATCATACCTGGAGACAAGTTGAATACGCGAAAATGCAGAAACAAAAACCCTAGACGCGTTGAAAACGACAGAGACTCGATTATTTACTGGTAAAAAGTCCGAATTTGAAGCATCAAGGTCGACCAAATCTCCATAAAATGAGGAAATAAATGCAAAGAACAATTCAACCAGCTTGAATCTAAGAAAAATCGGACTTTTCAGAAGATTTGACAATGTAAAATAACATCAAAATCATGAATCGGGTTTTTAAGAGGTCTTTACATGTCTTTTTTACAAAATCGGGTTTTTAAGGCACTTAAGCAATTTTGCTTTTTTGTCAAAATAAAAGGACTTCAACAAAAATCGGGTTTTTATGATAACTTAAACAATTTCGGGTTTTTCAAACACTTTAGCAATTTTGCCTTAGAGTCTAAATTTCCCTATTTGCTGAGTTACTCAGAAAACCCGAATTTGGCCAAAAAGACATTAAAAACAAGTCAGAAATCGACGAAAACGGAAACGTAAGGGGGAAAAAGGGTAGCCCAAAGGTTAATCAACTTGAAACAGAGATTTTCCACCCTTTGCACCTCGTAATGTGTGCCTTAGAGAAGAAAAATCTCAAGTTTTAAGAAAATTTTGATTGGTTACCTAAATTTTGAAACGAGTTAAAAATTTAGGATAACAGATTTCCAAGGCTAAAACAAATTTCACAAGGATGTTATCTCTAGCATTAATGAATTGAGTACATTTGACATTAACCAAAAACACATCAGTTGCATCATCATTTGCATACATTAGAAAACACATCAATTGCATCATCATTCACATTCATCCATTCATGCATCACATCATCATATCCACATCAGAAAACACAAAAATAAGTGCATTGCATCTCACTTGCATAATCAAAATCATTTCATCTATTATTAATGGATTAAGAAAATGGTCCATTAAGAAGATTTAAAGACATATCCAGTAGAGTAAGATTTCCAAGAAGAAAAATTTGTTGAAAACATGACATGGTATAAGAAGATTTAAAGACATATCCAAGCAGAGTAAGATTTCCAAGAAGAAAAAGTTGTTAAGAAACATGACTGGACAAGAAAGACATAATGCCATTATTATGAACATCTAAAACTAGTAGTATAATGCCATTGTTATGAACATCTAAAACTAGTAGTGAAGATAAATTTGTTATTACTAAAATCCAAGACTAACAAAGGACTAACTGGATCAACATAATCATCACATGAACATACATAAACATTACACATCATTTGCATAATCAAATCCATCTCACAGTATAAAACATCATCCATAAAGCATATAGAATCATCAATCATGCATTATCATATCATCATTACATAATCATCATGATCATCATCATATAAACATCATAAACACGTAGAACTAGGCACCGTCACATTATCATACATTCATCCATTCATTGCATCATCTATTTGCATTAGAAAAGTACAAAAACATAAAATGCATCACCTTTCATTTGCATCCATAGCATATCATATCATCATCATATAGAACATCACATAGCATCATAACATGGAAATTAAAATGCATCCATCATGAAATCATAAACACATATAGACACATAGATCAATCATCATCATCGCCGCATATCATATAACCTCAAAATCATAATGTCAAGTGTACAAGGATATCCAAAGATATAGAGAGATACATCAATATAAAAAATGGCAGTATATCATAGTTTCTCAATTGAATCAAGAAGTATACATCATGTCCAAAAATATAACAAATTTGTCATCACATCGGAGTTATGTCATGCTCCCCCTAGACAGTGTCGGCATCACTAGACTAGTACCTCCTGCACCAGATAGTCTTGCACCAGATAGAATTGGACTAGGATCTCTCTGATCTCCCAGAAGTGGCTATGTAACACCTCTGCTAGTGGTCTGAGACTGGGTCCTACCTGACCGGGACTATGCAAATGTCTCTCACCACTCTGGAGGAACCACCTCATGATATCTCTATCTGTAGAACTTGGCCTCCTGGGTGGTATGATGTACATCTCTGAAATAGTTTATTGTCCTGATAACCTCTGCAGCCTGTTGTAGTCTCTCGGTGATACCCTCTACCTGATCTACCCACAGTCCCAGACTATCCCTATCAGTCATGAGTGTAGCAATCTTCCCCTTCATATGTGCCTATGCCTGAGCCTGGGCTTGTTCCTGTGTCTTAATTTGTCCCTGTGTTTGTGCTAGGAAATCCTGCACCTGCTCTAACTGACCCTGCAACGTTTGAACCTACAGCTGTAAATCAACTATCTAAGTTTGTTGCTGTTGTGAGGGTAGCCTAATCTCCACATGCTGTTGGGATGTCACAACCAATGATTGCCTCTTTTGAGGCACTCTAAAGTCTCAAACATCAAAATATGGGCCACCACCACCCTCATCTCCTCCACCACCATCACCTCCATCTCCATCATCTCCATCTCCATCACCCCCATCACTATCATCTCCATATCCATCCCTGTCATCACTGCTCTCCGCCTCCTCCTCATCTCCTCCACCTCTCCACCGCTTGCACCCATGACCTACTTCCCTCTCCTCCTCCTCTAACAATGTCACTGGATCGTTTGGGATGGCGATCCATGGGAATGGATGTAAGAAAAGGTACTGTGCATACTCCTCTAATATCAAAGCCTCAATGATCTTTGGATGAACATCCCAAATGCTGGCATGTAGACCCTGGAACACTACAACTACTGCATCATATGACAAAATAGGTCCCCACTCAGTCCCATCCATCCGTCGCCATGCATAATGGAACACTCCCTGGGGCATCCCCTACACTCTGCCATACTGCCTTAGTACCCTCAACAACAAGAATCTCTCAATAATGAATCGGGTCTACCCAATAAGGTACATAGACTGACATAAAAATGACATCTTAGTGTCATCCTCTGACCACTGCTCACAATCAAGATAGGGCCACCATGTAACTGACTCTAAATCATCAAGTATCCTCCTCTAGTACTCCAATTTTCCCAGTCTAGGTTGAGCAACTGGACCTACATAAGCATGAACATATGGTCTTATGGTGGGACGTTGTCTCTCTCCAACTGGCTGAGTGACCGCTATATGCTCCCATGCCCAGATCTGAAGCAATGTGACCCCAACTAATAAACTGGCCCCTCGAAAATAGACAACCTGATGCAAACCATGGTACAAATGTGTGAGCATACAACATCCCCAGGCATATCGGGTACCCTGAGCAATCATGCTCTCAAGAATCCCACTTCATCCAACTAAAAGTCCCTTTGACCTGTGATCAAGACAAAGGAACCCTCCAATGAAACCAACAAGTACAGACGGTAATGTGGCATAAGTGTCAACCATCTCTCTCCAAGGAATCTCGTAAACACATATTTGATCATCCTCAAATACTCTGCGAAGTGCATCAGTCCCACCCTGCTCAGTAGAATCATATAAGACCAACTCTCCCACCACAGGTATCCGCAGAATCCGATATACGTCCTCTAGTGTCATTGTCATCTCACCAGTGGGTAAGTGAAAGGTGTTATTCTCACTATGCCACCTCTCTGCTAAAGTTGTCAATAGACCCCTGTTAATCCTAATCCGGGGCATGTCTATCAGAAATGACAATCCACATCTTGCGATAACGGCTACCTCAGGCTGTGTCAGGTGGGGTATCAAATCCCATGTCCTAGGGAAACACTCTCTAATCTGTAGACTCGTCAAAGGCTCCTATCATCACAAAATCACAAATCATCCAATCAATCAATTGACATCAATCAACCTATCAATCAATCAAAATCAATCAACCTATCAATCTAATCAGCTCTGGTGAAACTTTGATCAAATCTCGTGAGCATCAATCTATCATTCAACCTCGCCTATCATGAGGTTTATCAATCAATTCAACCTTGCCTATCATGAGGTTTATCAATCAATTCGATCTCACCTATCATGAGGTCAACCAATCAATCAACCTATCATTGATCCTCTCCTATAATGAGGTCAATCAATCAATCAACCTATCATTGATCCTCGCCTATCATGAGGTCAATTATCATCATTCTCTCATTGAATCTCACCTATCATGAGATCAATGGACATCTAATCTATCAACATCATCAATCATCATCAAATCAAAGGATGACACGATCAAACATCATCGAAATCAAGGAGTCTAATAAAAAAATCATCAATCTGGTTTAAATTTCACTAATGCACTGAAAAACTCTATGCGCTAGAAAAATTCATCACTGCACTAAAATAGGGCTTCAATGTTCAAAACTATCATATGTGTCGGACAATTTCATGGATGCGCCGGAACAGAATCCCTATGCGCTGAATCATCCTATGCGCTACATCATCTTATCAATGCGCTAACTCAATTCACCTAAGCGCTAAAGGATCCTATGAGCTACAACAGTTATTCAATGCACTACTTCAGGAAATCTATGCGCTAAATGAACCTATGTGCTAAATCCCCCTATGAATGCACTAAATTTCTGGCCCTAAGCGCTAATCTATCCTATGCACTACAACATACATCCTATGCGCCACTACAGTGCTCGTATGCACTAAAATAGTAAAATCCAAATTTAAAACGTGAAAAAGGAGGGAAAAATGAATTGCACAAATTACGAGGCATTTTTTTGGGGTACATACCGGAGGTCTGTAAGCTGTCAGGCGGTTGTAACGTCTGACGCACTCAAATTGATGCATGTTGTATGGGATCACCATTTTGCTCCAAATTGCTAGATTGCTCAATCCCTCTCAAATCTCAAAATTACAAATGCACAAATAAACTTTTAATCATTCTTTTTAACCTTTTTAAGGTTAATTAAGTGGGAATTTTGTGGCATTGATTTATTTTATTTTCAGAGGGGCTTTAATTCATCAAATCATCACCAGGTGGCTTAAACATCAATTTTCAGGAGATAAATCACTTTTGGATCATAAAAATTGAAAATCGTCATCAAATCATTGAAAAATCATCAAAAATTCAAAAATTCAAAAAAATTTAAAAATTCACCGATTTATCTCCCGAAGGGGGCATATATCCGTCATCACCTAAAAATCAGCGTTTGGGGCATCGAAAAAAATAAAAATAAAAAATTTGTCGACATCAGCAGCAAATTATTCTTTGAAGCAACGTGTAAACACATTACTTCAAAGAGGGGCAAAATGTATACACCTAAAATCGATTAAGACAATTAATTAATTAAATACTAGTTATTTAATTAATGAACCCCTTTTATTTCATCTACTTATAAATAAATTCTTAATTTATTTATATAGTTCACACTTTTCTAAATTCTTCATCTTAAACCACATTCTTCTAAATTTAATTAAATAAACAAGTGTCTATAGTTTGTTTTTATTTAATTCAATATCTTCTCACTAAGTTTGAATAATTTCAAACTCAAATTTAGTCATGTCTATAACACTTTTTTGCCACATCATCAAGTGTCACATGTATTTGTATACATCTAAAAATGATCAATACATTTAATTAATTAAATACTAGTTATTTAATTAATATTTCAACTATTTATAAATAAATTCTCAATTTATTTATATAGCTCATATCTTCTAATTCTCCAAATCTAAAATCACATTCCTCTAATTTAATTAAATAAACAAATTTGTAAAGTTTGTTTTATTAATTCTCACTAATTCCAAATTTGGAATTCAAGCACATGTCTACAACTTTTCATGCCACCTCACCAAAGTCACATGAAATTAAATCAACAAATTTTTAAACACATGGCTTATTCCTCACACACTTCTTCAACAAACTTTCAAACACATGGTCTTTTTATCACACACTTTATTCCTCCATCCATTTGGCATGTTGTCTTTGGTCAAGGGAACATTCTTCTTGATTATCTCCATCTTCACCGTTCATCCCTCTTGTTTGAATCTGGACCGTCGATCACTGTCACATCACAAGATGCTTGGAAAAGCCTATAAATACAACCCTTTGCCATAGTATTTGGCATCCCACATTTGAGTAGAGTTATTATGCATGAATATCTTTTGAAGCATTGGAGCATTTGAAGTCTTATAGTATTGTTTAGCATTTTAACAAGTTTGCATTGTAGCATCATGTTAACTTAGAACCATGTTTTGCTTTATAGTTGCATTTTAAATCATGCTTTGCTTTATAGTTGCATTTTAGTTTATCATATTCATAGTTTATATTTGAGCATATGCAGAATTTTTCTAGCTTCATACCATAGCACTAACATTGTATAATCTAACATCATTCTCCATTTGTCAAATATCACCATTACCACTTACATCATGCAATATCATGTAGGAACTTAGATTTCTTGCATTTAGAACAACATCTCGTTTCTCAAGTTGTCATTTTAACAACCATAGTGCATATGCAAAATCTGAGAGCCAATATGGTTTAATAAATCCTTGAGAATAGAGAACAATGGAACATTTTTAGGAATTTAATCTTGTTTCATTTTGATTTAGTTTTATTGATTAAGTCTCTAATATAATACGTCTCATTGGTATTTGTGTTGATTTACTAACTCTCCCACATTTCACACACACATAAATTGGCGCCCATCATGGGGCTAGACCCCATTTTTAACATTTTTTTAGAAAAGATTTTTTTAATAGGTTGGATGTGATGTTTTATTGCAACCATGAATTCTTTTAGCACATATGATCAATCTTTCAATGTATACGACTTCTGTTTCGGCGCATACGATCAATCTTCTAGCGCATCCGAGGTCTATTTTGGCACATATGACAACTCTTTCAGCACATTCGGGGTCTATTTCGGCGCATACAACATTTCTTTCGGTGCATCCAACAAATGTTTTAGCACATTTAGGGAGTCTTTCAACGCTTTCATTCAATACTTTAGCACATTCATTACTTCTTTTAGCGCATTCATCAGTTCTTTTAGCACATACATGAGTTATTTTAGCGCATAGAGTAGTTATTTTAGCACATTGCAATGATATTTTAGCGCATTGGATGATTGTTTTAGCGCATTTGGTTAAATTTACAAAATCTTAAAAATTTGAGAACTAATTGGTGTTTTTTGCTTGCAAACACTTTTATACGTTGGTCAAAGACAATCTTATCAAACTATTGATGATTTATGCAGGGGATGGAATTATTTAATTCTTTCTTCTGGTTAAGATAGGCATCTAGCTTAATTAGAAGGTTAAAGAACACCATGTCTTTCGTGCTTGATGAATGGTAGGCATATTCTCTCCCCTTAATTGGGTCACCAAAAAGCCAAACCCATTCACTTTTATTGTTTTATCCATAGAGAGCCTGCCTTGTGGGAAAAAGTAATCACCCAAGGGAACGATCTAACTGGTAACATGCTAAAGCCAAGCAACTTCCAACTAGGATATAAATGTGCGTACTTGAGGAAATTTCAAGTATCATGAGGATTGTTTCGACAAGAAGGGAAGCAATGGTCTCTTGCCATATGGATGATCCCCCATGAAAAAAATGCCTATACTAGAACCCTTTGTTGTAGCAAGGCCAAAATCCTTATTCTATTTACAGGTGCAAGAACGGTCATTCTAAAGCCATCCCACATTTTTGTGGCTTTTAGTAGAGATGAGAAGTATGCCATGGGAGATTCATGGGTATTGATGTTTGGCTGCTCTAAGAAGTGAGTTTCGTGGAGGGGAGCTAGTGGGGTCAAGCATCTAATCATCCGCTAAAAGTAGGTGCAACTGGAGTAAAATCCAAGTGGGAACCCAGTGAATATTGTCCTACACAACCTTAGGTTGTACATGTTTGATGTTTTTTACCAATGTGTTTTCAAACAAATTTCAAACAAAACATCACACAATGGAAGTGAAAACCTTGATTCAAAAATCATCCATTTGAACGCTTGATTCTTGCAACTTACAAGCTAGAAACCAAGAAAAATCCATTGTTCAACAAATTACACCTTGGTAACATTCAGATTCACAGATTAAAAACAAGATAGACTGCCAAAACATTTAAATTTTCCAGAATAACACATTTGTCCTCTATTCCAGTGCATCCAGTCAGTTCTATAGCGCGACTATGTAGTCTTTTAGCGCATAGACCCTCTGTTTTAGCACATGCAGTTAATCTTATAGTGCATCTGTGCAATCTTACAGTGCATCCATCTTCTATTATAGTGCATGCAAGCATTCTTATAGCACATCTGTGCAATCTTCCAACACATTCACTCTCTGTTATAGCGCATACACTACATATTTTAGCGCATCGACCCTCTGTTCCAGCACATTTAGGAAATCTTATAGCGCATCTGTGCAATTTTCTGGCGCATCCATCCTTTTTTTTAACGCATTTGTCAAATCTTTTAGCGCATCCGAGCTTTGTTTTAGCGCATTGATTAAATGCAAAACCTGAGAGTTGAATTTATCCCCTGTTTCACAGTTTGAACTAGAATTCAAAATCTTTTCCAATCTAGAATCATTCCTTAGGTACAACAAAGTCTAAACTTGTTAAAACTGACCTCTACAAGTGGAACTCTCCAAATCTAAACTTAGATCTAACATCTCAAAGTGCCTAAATCATCAAACCTATCATATCTTTGATTATTAAGCCTAGTTTCATCATCAAGATTTATCATCCTCTCATCACGAAACGAAGCTATATAATCAAATCAAACTTAATCTCATCAATAGAATTTGTCATTCTATTTGACTTAGTTGTAATCCTTGGCACTCTTCCAAACCAAGATCAAATTTTAGTCAAAGTATAACACTTGTATGCCCATTCAAACAAGGTTGCAAAAATAGAAACTCAAGGAAAAAGAACTGGAAACACAAAACATTGGAACTCAAAGCATCAAAACTCCCAACATCGAAACTCAAAACACCGAAACTCAAAACAGTGAAACTCAAAACACCATGGCTAAAGTTGAAGAGAATCCTTTCCATGGAATCCACAACAATGAGGGGGAAGAAATAACCGAGGAAGATATCCAAAATGCTGAACAAGATCCAAACTTCCACAAATGCTTAGAAAAGATTTTTTAAAGAAATGGGGAAAAATACCTCCTTATGCTAGCTAAACAAGGTGTCAAATTGCCTGATGACTTTGATGTGAATCAATTGAAAGCACCTCCAAAACAACCTGAAAAATAAATAGAACAAGTGGTTGCCCTAACTCATCAAATGAAAAAAATTCATCAACAAATTCTTGACATGAAAAGGGGAACCTCAAAATGATACTTGATCCAAGATATTTGTCCATATCCTTTTGATCAAGATATCCATATAATCCCTTTTCCCAAACATTGTGAATTCCCAAAGTATGACTAATACAATGGGAAAACAAATCCAATTGATCATGTGAGGGAATTTAGAACCATGAGTCTTAAATTTTCTCATGAAGAAACTTATTTGATGAGGTTGTTCCCAAGAAGTCTAGGTGGACAATGCCTTGAATGGTTTTCCAAACTTGCACCACCAATCAAAACCTTTGAAGAATTGGTAAAAAAATTCATCACTCAATATTCTTATAACATTCAACATGACATAACAATGAAGGACCTTTGCAACTTGAAATAGAAAAAGGGTGAATCATTCCTTGTGTTTTTGCAAAAATGGAAGGTTATTCACAAGATATTCTTGTCTCGTACCTGAAAAAGAAAAGATGGAAATATTTTTTGATAAACTAAATGACGAGATGAGCTACATATTGGAATTGCAATGTCCACCCACATTCAAAAAATTGATTGAAAATGGGATTAAAATCGAAGAAGCTTTGGTCAAAAGAGGATTCATAAAACTTTACAATGACAACAACACATCAAACTCCTCTAACAAATACAATAGCGGTGAAAAACCAAAGTTTTGGAAATGAAACAAGAACATGGGTAATAATGATGGCATAGTTGAAAACCAAAATACAAAAATCGTATTCAACTTGATAGCAGTGGCCACCAAAACTAATCAAAACAACAATCCACCCAACAACTAAAACAACAACCAAAATTTCAACCAAAGCAACAATCAAGGTAATGCTGGATCAAGAACACCATCATATCACACATCCTCCAATCGAAGAAGGTTCACACCTTTGGGACAATCATCAGAATCAACATTAAAGGAACTTGAAGCTAAAGTCATAACATTACCAGAGGCAAGAAATTGGGAGCCACAGGTTAAGCCTCCATGGTGGAATGATGCACATTTCTGCGACTTTCATCAAAACAAAGGGCATAAAACCAATGACTGCATGCAATTGAAACACTTGATACAAGATTTGATAAAAAACAAGACCATATTTGTAGAAGGACTCCAAAAAAAAAATGATCATGGAGCGTTCAAGAACCCTCTACCAAAATACAAAAAGGGGGAGTCCTCGTCATCGAACACCAAAGGAAAAAACGTGAACTATGTTTATGACACCACTATTCTCCATATTGAGGTGGTTGATGATCAAACCCATGACAAACTAGATCTTACTACAATTGATGACCCAATAAACAACAACATCATTGAACATGAACAAAACATCATTGCATCTGAAAATTGTCACCATGATATTGACACCACCTCACATCAAATCAATGACCTTTTGCTAATAGATTTGATCACCAATATCGATGTGAATGAAAATCACATTAATGTCATCAAAATCAGAGAGAAACAAGAAAATTCAACAATCAATACAATCACAAGAGGACAAGCCAAGGTAATATTGAAAGGAGCTACCCCTTCCACGTCCAAAGCAACTACTTCTATCCTTGCAACTCAATATAACATCATTGATCAGATGTAGAAGATACCCGCTCAAATATCCATATTAGAGTTTCTCAAGATTTCACCCGCTCACAAGGAAATCTTAGAACAAGCTCTAGTCACCACCATGGTACCGAACAATCTGGAAGTTTTCCAATTTTAGACTATGGTGGGACATTTGACTGCACCACACTGCCTATTGTTTTCCAAACACAATGATGTATCCATCACCCATCTGCACAACACTACTCTCCACATCGAGGTCTTAATCCACAAACATCATGTAAAACGTGTTCTAATATATGGAGGAGATGGCTTAAATATCTGCACTCTAAAACTCGTCCGTGCACTCGGATATTCTGAAAATGCTATTGATCCTAGAAGGAAAATGACAATAAAATCATATGATGATGAAGAAAGATCCTCCCAAGGATTAATTGTCCTACCAATTCAAGTAGGACCAGTTGTCAAAGATATAGTATGCCAAGTGTTGGACAAAGAATTGACATACAACATACTCTTGGGACGTTTGTGGATCCATGAAATGCAAGCTATACCATCGACATATCACTATTGTTTGAAATTTCTTTTTAACAAAATTTTTGTTGATTCCAACAATCCCCAATAACGCAACACACTTAGAACAACCTAGGAAAATTTTGTGCCACACAATAGGGAAGCTACAACTCCTGGTTCATCCAACAGTGAAAAACAACTAAATTCCTTGTCAAAGTGGGTGGAGAAAAAGGATCAATCAAAAGATAAGGGTATCAGTGAGTCTAATCCATCGAATTATGAAAGTCAACTCAATGCCTTATCAAAACAGGTTGAAAAGATCCAATTGAAAGATAAAGGCATGGGGGAATACTCATTTGAGCAATCCTTGTGTTTATCACAACTCTCATCTTCTCCTAAGTCATATGGATAACCATCAACATCAAGACAACAATCATCACAACCAACCACACTCTTTGATGGAAAATTTGTAAGAGCAGGCACCTTAGTGGAAAAATCAGAAGACAGGGAGGTTTTGAATTGGTTGTACAAGGACGAAGATAAATCACAAGCATCCACTTCAAATGTACTAACAGAGTAGTATGGCAAAGGCAAGACAATCTTGGAAAAGATGGGATATGAGGGAAAAGGTCCTATTGGTAAAAGAAAAGACGACATCATATAACCGATACAACCCATCACAATGAATTTTAAGGACAAGATAGGACTAGGGTACAGGGAAGAAGTAAAAGAAGAAACCAGACATCAAGTTGTTGAGAGAATCCTTCAATTGAGAGATAGTTCTGAAACAGACTCCAATGAATATGAATGGGATTCCCTCTCTGAAGAGTCTTATCAAGGAGATTGATGTGGTACACAAGTATACACCAACATGTACAGAGGGACAAAGCTCGAGTTACCAACCACTTGAAATTGGATCACAAAATATCGATGACTCAAGTGAAGACAATCATTCTTCTAGCGAGATAGATACTTCAAAAGAGAGTAACATCTTAGACCTTGATATTTCCATTGGACATTCTGATGACATTGCCATCATGATGCTTACCCCTTCTGAACTCATCCAATCTGATGATTCTATGCCATTAGTACACCCTGAATTGATTGACTGGGACCAATCTAAGCTGTTTGATCTACCCACCTTTCCGAATGATGATGCCATCATTAACTTCCTCTGTTCTGATAACCCTGAAACATGTTCCATCATTGAACCTCATAACGAAACTTTAGACAAGGGGAGTGCCAAATCTTCCAGCTGCAAAATGAATAGCAAAAGCATATCTAATGGTGAAAACCATTTAATGGAACTATTAGATCCAGAAAAAGTAAAAACAAAGAGCATATCTCAAGGTGAAAACCTCTCCGAGGCATCGAGAGGTGGAAGATTTGAAACTCTCCCTAAGCACTATCAGGAGTGATCATTAGTGTTGATTGAGCCTACACAGTCTATCAATGTTGGTACAAATGAAATAGTGAAGACTCTGCATCTAGCGACATCTATGACAGAGGAGGAAAAACCCAGTTTCACTAAATTCTTTGAAGAGAGGAAGATCAACTTTGCTTGGTCTTATGCTGACATGCCAGGCATAGATCCAGAACTCATCATGCATAATTTATCACTAGATCACCCTCTTGGTAAAAGCTGAATTAAAGAAGCTACTAGACGTGGGATTTATCAAACCTATTGACTATGCCGAGTGGATATCTAATATTGTGCTAGTCTCAAAACCAGACAAAAGCATCAGGATATGTACAAAAGTCAAGGATCTTAACAAAGCTTTCCCAAAAGATGATTTTCCTCTACCTAACATCGACATCATCATAAGATTGACTATAGGGCACGAATTTTATCACTTATGGATGGCTTTTCAGGGTATAATCAGATAAAGATAGCACCTGAAGATCAAGACAAAACAACCTTCACATGTCCTTGGGGCACTTTCTGCTAGAATGTAATGCCTTTTGGGTTGAAAAATGTTGGAGCCACATATCAAAGAGCAATGACCACTATCTTCCATGACATGATGCACACTTTTATGGAAGATTATGTAGATGAATTATTGGTGAAATCATTCACTAGAGAGGGACATCTAGAAATTTTAGACAAGATCTTCACTAGACTGGAGAAATTCAATGTGAGACTAAATCCCAAGAAATGTGTGTTCGTCGTAACATCGGCTAAGCTTTTGGGATACATTGTGTCAGCCAAAGGTATTGAGGTGGATCCTGCAAAGTTCAAAGCCATAATGGAGATGCCTCCTCCTAAAAACATCAGTCAGGTCAGATCATTACAAGGAAGATTCCAATCTATCCAGAGGTTCATCATGCAACTGGCTGACAAAACTCACCCTTTCAACCACTTACTACACAAGAATGTCTCTTGCAAGTGGGATGAGAAATGTGAAGCTACCTTCAATCAACTCAAGCAATATCTGATGTCACCACCAATACTAGTACCACCAACTAAAGGAAAGCCATTGATACTTTATATTGCAACAACTGAGATATCTTTGGGAGCTTATTAGCATAGGAAAATTCTGCAAGAAAGGGAAATCTATTATATCAACAAGACCTTGAATGGTTATGAGATCAATTACACCTTCATTGAGAAAGCTTTTCTTGCGGTAGTGTTTTCTACCCAACAACTCAGACATTACATGTTGACTCATACCATCAAACTCATCGCAAAAATTGATCCATTAAAGTATCTACTCAGCAAAGCTTCCCTAACAAGAAAACTAGCCAAGTGGGTCATGATATTGAGTGAGTTTGACATCCAATACATGGATAGAAAATCCATCAAGGGTCAAGCCATAGCAGATCAACTAGTTGTTCAAAGCACCATTGCAAGACAATCATCCCATGAACATTGAATTTCCAAATGTTGATGTCCTTACAATATCTACACAACAATGGATGTTGTACTTTGATGGCTCTTATACACAACATGGATCAGGTGTAGGAATATTGTTTGTCTCACCACAAGGACATACCATTCCCAAATCCTACAGACTGATGTGTCCTTGCACCAACAACACAGCTAAATACGAAGCATTGATCATTGGAATCAAAGTAGTAGTTGAGTGGAAGATCACAGAGTTACATGTCTATGGTGATTCTCAGCTAGTCATTAACCAAGTGAATGATGATTACCAAACAAAAGATGAAAAATTAATGCCATATAAAAGAATGGTTGATGACTTCAAAAATTACTTTGTGGAGATAAAATTTGAGCAAATTCCTAGAGGCGACAACAAAGTTGCTGATGCCATGGCTACCATTGCTTCTCTCTTATAGATTTATGAGAAACAAGCCCGTTATGAGTTCATGGTGGAACAACTATTCAACCCTTCCTATGAAAAACCTGAAGCCCAAGTCATCTACCATCTAGCCGAGGCTGACACTTCTACCTACGGTAAAATCTACACTTATCTCAAAGAAAATACCCTCCCACCCAATTTATCCCAAAACCAGAAATGAAATTTTATCCGACAAGCAGCTCAAGACACCCTAATAGCCGATGTGATTTATTGATGAGGTCTTGATGGTACTCTCCTTCGGTGTCTAGAACGTAATGAAGCTGAAACTGCTTTACGTGAGGTCCATGACAGTATCTGTGGCACACATTCAAGTGACCTAACTTTAACTAAGAAAATCCTACGTTTGGGGTATTATTGGCCAAATATGGAGGAGTCATTCCAATATGTCAAAAGGTGCACAAAATGTCAAATCCATGGAAACTTGATACATGCACTAGCACAAGAGTTGCAACCTTTCACATCAACATGGCATTTTTGTCAGTGGGGATTGAACCTCGCAGGAAAGATTCATCCATCATCATCTGACGGACACAAGTTTATCATCACAACCACGAAATACTTCACAAAGTGGATTAAAGCGGTTCCCTTAACCACCATCATAGGAAAACAAATCTCATCATTCATCTTGAATTATATCATCTGTCGGTATGACATCCCTCAATCCATTATCATGGAAAACGACAAACCATTCAAAAATTAGGATGTCCAAGAACTCTGTGAGAGGTTCCATATACAACATCAGTTTTCTACACCATACTATCCCCAAGGAAACAACCAAGTAGAGGCCTCAAACAAGACTATCCTGAAAATCTTGAAGAAAACCATCAACGAGGTTGGATGTGATTGGCATGTTCAACTAAACCCTACTCTATGGGCTTATAGAACCAGTATCCGCACCCCGATAGGAGCAACACCATATGCCCTAGTCTATGGATTAGAGGCCATTCTACCTATCAAGGTTGAGCTACCATCACTCTGAGTGTCACTAAAGGAGATCATTTCAGAGGAAGATTATAGAGTGTCTAGGTTACATGAATTGGAACTATTGGATGAGCATTGTCAATATGCAATGGATCACCTGAAAGCCTATCAGTAGAGGATATCTAGAAGTTACAATAACATAGTAAAGCCTAGAAAATTTTAGGTGGGTGACTTAGTCCTAAAAGAAAACCATCGTAACCAACAAGATCAAGAGAAGAAGGGGAAATTTGAACCAAACTAGCTAGGTCCCTTTGTTATTATGTTAGTCTTCAGATCAGGAGAATATCAGTTGTCCACACTGGAAGGGGATTTGTTTGATGAACCCATCAACAGCTTGCATCTCAAAAGGTTCTACACTTGAATCATCCAATGCATTGGAAAGAGTCTTGAAAAAATACAAAAACATCAGAAAATGTCCTAAAAAAAATGGTTTCCCTAATGAAAACATGGAAAACAGGCATCTTGGTAACACCAACAAAAAAAAAAGATCAAAAATCCCAAAAAAAAACAAAAAGAGAAAAAAACAAAAAAAAATATAAAATTTGAAAAAGTGCAATAAAAACAAGTAGTGAAAACCTGGCTACAGGCGCTATTTGTGATAGGTTAGCTTTTCCATCTATTTGAGCATGTTGACCATTTTCTTTCACCATTTGCTTTATCCATCTATCTTCCTATCATTGGAAAGCTTCATGTACATATCTTGGTATTGCAGTCATGTCTCACCCTAGATTGGGGGAAAAATCTTTAACTCACTAGGGGCAATAAAATTTGAGCTTGAACCAACAAATAAACAATAGTAGTACAACACAACCCAAAACAATGATCATAGTGTAATTCAACATTGAATATCAATCACACAAACATGAACACATCAACCATCCATATCGAACAACCAAATCAATCAAACCAAAAGAACACTTCAAATGGATGATTGTCCTTCTGAATCATGGCTTTATCACCGTGGTAGGAATGTTCAACCATTGAACTTTGATTTTTGTTATCATATCTCTAGAGAACATCAATGATGTCTTGACCTAGAGGAGCTAGGAAGGAGTATGATTTTTCTTTGTCTGTTGTCTGTGAGTTGATCATTATTACTGTGCAAATTGTCATGGGACGTGCTCTACAAAGTATCACTAATGACATTTCAAATTTGCATAGGAAAACGGTTAACTCTTGTATGTCTACGCAAGCAATACTCAAGTCATCTCTATTCAATTGTACCTAGATGCTTGTGTTAGCTTGCAATATCAAAAATCATGGAAGTAGTACTCAGGTCATCATGGTCTAAATATACCATCGATGTTTGTACTCACTTTCAACATTTTAAAGGCTCAATGATGATAAAAAACATGACAAATTGGTTGTTACAAATGACAACATCTGCATATTAGATATGCATGGTTAAGTTAGATTACATCCATTTTTTCATGCATCTGTATCTATAGGGTTTCCAAAGCTACAACAATTTCACAATGATGTTATCTCTTACACTAATGGATTGAGTACACTTGACATTGCCAAAAACACATCATTCTCATATAGAAAACACATCAGTTGCATCATCATTTGCATACATTAGAAAACATTATCACATCATTCATCCATCCATGCATCACATCATAATATTTACATTAGAAAACACAAAAATACATGCATCACATCTCATTTATATAATCAAAATAATTTCATATAGTTGCATTAAGAAAGTGGTCCACTAAGCTTAAATGAGTGAGTCTCTTCAGACTTCCAAGAAAGTTGGGAAACATGTCAGGTTTTGTGAAGCTTAACTTAACAAATAATCAACTGATGGAAACCTTCTCACAACTCTTGGAAGTTGGATAGATTCACTCATTTAAGCTTAAGACCCTAGAGGTTTTGAAGTCTTGCAAACTCAGTTAAGCATAATCATTTGCATCACATAATCATAATTCATCTTACAAAACATCATCCATATGTCATCCCATCATCATTACATCCATACATAATCAGTATAAACATCACATATCATCACACATCATTTACATAATAGGAATCCATCTCACATAGCATAGGCATCACCCATAAAGCATATAGAATCATTAATCATGCATTATCATATCATCATTGCATACATAACATAATCATCATTACAAACATCACATAATCATCATTGCATACATAACATAATCATCATTGCATGCATTATCATATCATCATCATCATCACATAAGCATCATCATATAAACATCATACACACATAGAACTATGCACCCTCATACGATCATTCATACATACATTCATTGCATCATTTATTTGCATTAGAAAACAAAAAAAACATAAAATGCATCACATTTCATTGGCATAATAGGATCCATCACATACATCATATCGACATCATTCACAAAGAATCGCAAAATCATAACATATCAGTTGCATCATCATTGGCATCCATAACATATCATATCATTATCATATGGAACATCACATAGAATAATTAATAGAAATCAAATGCATCCATCACAATCATCATGATCCATCATCATCAAATAGAAATTAAATGCATCCATCATAGGCATCCACCATGAAATCATATAGACACATAGATCATAATCATCGCCGCATATCATACACCTCAAAATCATAATGTCATAGTGTACAAGGATATCCAAAGGTATAAAGAGATACACCAATATAAAAAATGGCAGTGTATCATAATGTCTGAAATCAAAAGAGGTACATCATCAATGTCTCAACTGAAGAAAGAGTGTATACATGGCCAAAATACATCAACAAATCAGAAATCAGAGCTATGTCATGCTCCCCCTAGATGGTGTTGGCATCACATGACCAGGGCATCCCCCACCAGATGGACCAATACCTCCTCCACCTGACGGACCTACGCCAGGATCCCTTCTATCTCCAGGAAGCGGCTGCATAACACCCATGCTAATGGTCCGAGACTGGGACCTCCCTGACCGGGACTGTGCAAAGCTCTCCCGCTGCTCGGGAGAAACCGCATCATGATACCTAACTCTATAGAAATCAACCTCCTGAGTAGTATGGCGTACCTCTCTGAAATAGTCTGATGAATCGACAGCCGCTGCAACCTATTGTAGTCTCTTAGTAGGGCCCTCAGCCTGCTCCACCCGTTGTCTTAGGGCATCCCTCTCCGCAGTTAGAGTGTCAATCTTCCCCTGCATCTGTCCCTGTGCCTTTCCTTGGGCCTGGACCTAGGTAAGTTGGGCCTCCACCTACTGTACCTACTACCTAGTTGCATTTCACTTTGCTATCAACATAGTGATCTGCCCCTAGGACTACGCTAGTAAAGCCTACACATGCTCTAGCTGACCGTGTAACGTCTGAACCTGTACCTGAAGTACACCAATCTGTGTCTATTGCTGTTGCGACGATAGTCTAATCTCCACATGCTATTGTGATGGGGAAACTAATGATCGCCTCTTACAAGGCACTCTCATCTCTCCAACATCAGGACCTAGGCCTCCTCCACCCTCATCTCCTCCCCCATCACTCTCATCACCATCACTTACATCACTGATATCCTCCTCCTCCTCCTCCTTCTCTCTCCACTGCCTCTGCCCATGACCTACTGCCCTCTCCTCCTCCTCTAGAAATGGTGTTGGCTCATCCGGGATGGTGATCCATGGGAATGGATGTAGGAACATGTACTGAGCATACTCCTCTAATATCAGAGCATCGGTGATATCTGGATGAACATCACAAGGGATGACCTGTAAACCTGGGAATGTTGAATTGCTACATCATAGGACAAAACCGGTCCCCACTCTATAGCATCCTGCCGTCGCCATGCATAATGGGCCACTCCCTGAGGCATGCCCTGAACCCTATCGTACTGCCTCAATACTCTCAACAACAAAAATCTCTCAATAATAAACCATGTACTACTAATCAGATATATCAACTGACACCGAAACGACATCTCCATGTCGTCCTCAGGCCACTGCTCGCAATCAACATAAGGCCACCATACCATAGACTCAAGATCATCTAGTGCCCTCCTCCAGTACTCTAGTTTTCCCAGCATAGGCTGAGCAAGTCAACTGACATAAAGGTGTACATATGGCCTCATCGCAAGACATTTTATCTCTCCAACTGGTCGTGCAACTGATATATGCTCCTAGGCCCAAACCTGAAGCAATGTGACTCCTACTGATAAACTGGCCCCTCCAAGGTAGACCACTTGGTGAAAATCATGGTACAAATGTGTGAGCATACAACAACCCCATGCATATCAAGTGCCATGAGAAATCATGCTCTCTAGGATCTACCCCCATCCAACTAACAATCCCTTTGACCTACGATCAGGACAAAGGAACCCTCCAATAAATCCAACTAACACAAAAGGCAATGTGGCATACACATCAACCATGTCCCTCCAGGGAATCTCATAGCCACATATGGTATCATCCTCAAACACCCTGCACAATGCATCAGTCCCGCCCCGCTCCCGAGAATCATATAGTACAAGCTCTCCAACCACGGGTATCCGCAAAATCTGGTATACATACTTAGGAGTAACTGTGATCTCATCAGTGGGAAAATGGAAGGTGTTATGCTCACTGTGCCACCTCTCCGCTAAAGCTATCAATAAACCCCTGTTAACCCTAATCTGGGGCATATCTATAAGAGATGACAAACCACATCACGCAATAATGGTTGTCTCGAGCTATGTCAAGTGTCGAATCAACTCCCATGTCCTCGAAAAACACTCTCTAATATGGAGACTCATCAATGGCTCCTATCATCACAAAATCACAAATCATTCAATAAATCAATCAACATCAATTAGTCAATCAATCAACCTATTCATCTAATCAACTCTGGTGAGACTTTGATAAAATCTCGTGAGCATCAATCAATCAATTTAACCTCACCTATCATGAGGTTCATCAATCAATTCAACCTTGCCTATCATGAGGTTAATCAATCAATTCAACCTCGCCTATCATGAAGTTCATCAATCAATTCAACCTCGCTTATCATGAGGTTAATCAATCAATTCAACCTCGTCTATCATGAGGTTCATCAATAAATTCAACCTCACCTATCATGAGGTTCATCAATCAATTTAACCTCGCCTATCATGAGGTTTATCAATAAATCAATGCACCTCGCCTATCATGAGGTCATTTAATCAATCAAACTATAATTGATCCTCGCCTATCATGAGGTCAATTATCATCATCCTATCATTGAATCTCACCTATCATGAGATCAATGGACATCCAACCTATCAACATCATCAATCATCATCAAAACAAAGGCTGACACGATCAAACATCATCGACATCACAAAGTCTAATCAAGAAAATCATCAATCTGGTGTAAAACTTCACAAATGCTCTAGAATATTCTTTCTATGCATTGAAAAACCCTATGCGCTAGAAAAATTCATCAATGCACTAGAACAGAGGTTCTATGCATCAAACTATCATATGCACCATTTCATTTGATCTATGTGTCGGAAGAGGGTCCCGATGCACCGATTTAGCCTATGCACTAGTTCATCTCATCAATGCACTACCTCATTCCACCTAAGCACTAAAGGATCCTATGTGCCACAATAGTTATCGTATGCGCTACTTCAGAAAACCTATGCGCAAATATTCTAATCCTATGCACTAAGTTTACGGATGTGCTAGAACAGTCGTTCTATGCACTATTGTAGTTTGTCTATGCGCTAAACTAAATAAACTAAATTCAAAAACGTAAAACAAGCGAGAAAATGAAATTGCACAAAGTACGAGGCAATTTTCGGGGTACATACCGGAGGACCGTCCGCCGCCAGGCGGTTGTGACGCTTGACCCGCTTGAACCGATGAGTGTGGTAGGGGATCACCATTATGCTCCAAATTGCTAAATTGCTCACTCACTCAAGTTTTCAAAATAAAAAATGCACAAATGAACTTCTAAATCAACTTTTTAACCTTTTTAAGGTTAATTAAGTGGCATTTTTATGGGGATGTTTTATTTTATTTTCAAAGGGGCTTTAATTCATCAAATCATCACCAGGTGACTTTAACAACATTTTTCGAGAGATAAATCGTTTCTGAATCATAAAATTTTGAGATCATCATCAAATCATTGAAAAATCATCAAAATTTTCAAAAATTCCAAAAAATCCTAAAAATTCAAAACTTCACTGATTTATCTCCCGAGGGGGCATATATCCGTCATCACCTAAAAATCAACATCTGGGGCATCGAATTTTTTTTTGTCGACATCAACAACTAATTTTTCTTTGAAGCAGCGTGTAAACACATTACTTCAAAGAGGGGAAAAATGTATACACCTAAAAACAATCAAGACATTTAATTAATTAAATACTAGTTATTTAATTAATATTTCAACTACTTATAAATAAATTCTCAATTTATTTATATAGTTCATATCTTCTAATTCTCCAAATCTAAAATCACATTCCTCTAATTTAATTAAATAAACAAATTTCTAAAGTTTATTTTATTAATTCTCACTAATCCCAAATTTGGAATTCAAGCACATGTCTACAACTTTTCATGCCACCTCACCAAAGTCACATGAAATTAAATAATTCTAATTTTTTAATTGGAATTATCTTCAAAAAAATTTCAAACACATGGTTTATTCCTCACACACTTCTTCAACAAACTTTCAAACACATGGTTTTTTTCTCACACAGTTTATTCCTCCATCCATCTGGCATGTTGTCTTTGGTCAAGGGATCATTCTTCTTGATTCTCTCCATCTCCACCGTTCATCCCTCTTGTTTGAATCTGGACCATCGATTGCTACCACATCACAAGATGCTTGGAAAAGCCTATAAATACAACCCTTTGCCATAGTATTTTGCATCCCACATTTGAGTAGAGTTATTATCCAGGAATATATTTTGAAGCATTGGAGCATTTGGATTCTTATAGAATCGTTTAGCATTTTAACAAGTTTGCATTATAGCATCATGTTAACTTAGAACCATGTTTTTCTTTAGTTGCATTTTAAATCATGCTTTGCTTTATAGTTGCATTTTAGTTTATCATATTCATAGTTTATATTTGAGCATATGCAGAATCATTTTAGCTTCATACCATAGCATTAACATTGTATAATCTAACATCATTCTCCATTTGTCAAATATCACCATTACCACTTACATCATGCAATATCATGTAGGAACTTAGATTTCTTGCATTTAGAACAACATCTCGTTTCTCAAGTTGTCATTTTAGCAACTATAGTGCATATACAAAATCTTAGAGCCAATATGGTTTAATAAATCCTTGAGAATAGAGAACAATGAAATGCTTTTAGGAATTTAATCTTGTTTCAATTTGATTTAGTTTTATTGATTAAGTCTCTAATATAATACGTCTCATTTGTGTTTGTGTTGATTTACTAACTCTCCCACATTTCACAAACATAGTATTTAAATATGACTAATATTTAAATTACATTATTTTCAACCAATTCCAAAACACACTTTTGAAACTTGGATTTCTCACACATTTGATTCTCTCATACATTTGGCATGTTGCATTTGGTCAAGGGAACATCCTCCTTGATTCTTCCATCTCCACCGTTCATCTCTCATGTTTGAATCTTGACCATTGATTGCTGCCACATCACAAGATGCTTTGGAAATCCTATAAATACAACCTCTTGCTACAAAATTTTACATCACATCTTGGAATAAACTTATTATGAAAGAATAACCTTGAAGCATTTGGAGAATTTAGAGTTTGAGTTTAGAGTATTTAGCATTTATCATTTGAGCATTGTAGCATCATGTTAATTTAGAATCATGTCTTAGTTTATAGTTGCATTTTAATTACCATCTTAGCTTGTATACAACATTTGCATCATATAATCTAGCATCATTATCCATTTTCTATATCACCATTATCATTTGCATCATGCAATACCATGTAGGAACTTAGATTCTTGCATTTATAGCATCTTGTTTCTTAAGTTATCCAAATCAGTCACAGTGCACATACAAATCTAAGAGCACTCATGATTTAAAGGATCCTTGAGAATAGAGAACAATGGAATGTTTTTAGAGATTTTTTTTGCTGCAATTAGACTAGTTTTATGATTCAAATCTTTAATGTAATACATCTCATTGATGTTTGTGTGTCTTACTATTGATTTTCTAACTCTCGCAATTTCACACATACAGTCATCAATCCCCTACTATATCAGAAGATGTGAAGAATACACGAGAAGATAAAGTAAAAAAAATGGGTCAACATGGAAGGGAAGCCTAAATGCCCCCAATTCTTTGCATCGTCCCCAATTTTTTGAAAGTCAAGACACATAACAGAGGGAGAATAATGGAAAAAATAGAGGAAGTTTACAACACATAATCATTCCTGTATCCAAGCACCTACAAGGGTGACGAGGGTCATCCAGGAACACAAAACACAAGCACGGGGGAACACATCACAACAAACACATACACCTAATCTAAAGGTAAAGAAGAGGCCTCCCCCTAACACTCATCAACTAAGAGGTCATCCGCTTCCCAATCTAGATCATTATAAGGGGAGGGCAGACGAGCCTATAGTGGTGGAATATTAAGGGTAGGTGCTTTCGACCCTCCCACAACAAGGGCTAAGGAAGAAGGCCTTGCAAGGTCTTCTCCACTAGGCTCTTGTGGAGAGATGGTCAACGATTTTGTGAAAATCGCTGACAGGGTCGCGACCTCATCCAAAGAGTTAAACATGCACTTTATAGGAGTGTCATGTGTGACCTCAATGGACGGGGTAGATGACGCTCGAGATTCACTGCTTGGCTCACTGAATGACTCAGGAGTAGTGACAAACTCAGGGGAAGCCAAAATTGGCTCTGTCACTAAGAAGGAACAAGCTAGTGCAAGACCACCCTTTGAAGAAGGTGGGATCCTCTTACACCCTCCATTGCTTGAAGGGCCAAACTCCACTTTCTACTTCGTTAGAGGATGTAAACCCCCCATAGAGGAGGCAAGAGGCACGGAAGAGGAGGAGAAAAATGCGATGGACACCACCGAGGTATTTGGTATGTCCACAGGTTTAAAAAATGGTGGGATGTCCGGGAGGGACATCAAAAGAGGCATCTCGACTAAAGGAGAGATGAACACCTGTACCTTTTTTGGGTCAGGCGCACTCATACTCATAGGGGGAGCTGACAACATAACCAAATTTGATTGAATAGAAGTAGAGGGGAGGATAGAGGAGGACACATCAAGAGGCCCTGAAACAAGGGACAACGATTCCTTTTCTTTTCTTTGCATAGTGGCTTGCTTAGCTACTAGAGCCTTTCGTTGGCACTTGCGTTTGTGGGAAAGGTGGTTTCTATGACTCTTTGAGCCAAAGGTTAGGAGTTGCAAAGGGACAGAAGGATCCTACTCAACTATTGGAGTGTCCATCATAGTCATTTTCGGCAGAGGGACAGGCTCCTAAACAAGAGTAGTAGGAGTTTGAGAGACAACGGGGGGAGTTGGCTCTAGCACCTTGGCGACATGCCTCTTCCCATTCACTGCCTTAGGAGAAAGAGTGGTGGGAGGCTACAGAGGTCGAGGCATAGAGGATTCTTTGCGGGGAACCTTTCTTCTACCGTATCAAATAGTCCTAGGCTCCGTGGATAGAATAGGAAGTTTGAATGCAGGACGCTTGGGCTTTCACCAAGTGGGAACCATAGGGTTCTCCCGAAAACACAGTGCAGAATCCGATGAAACCGCAACAAGGAAAGAGGAAGCATCAAGGTTGACAATGAGAGAGGAGGAAGATGAATCT